>JAGFMW010000085.1:0-116062 GCA_021030935.1 Astrothelium subdiscretum | reverse complement strand
ATTCAAAAATTTGAATTTGCACTAAAACTTGTATTAATATTATTTATTATTTTTTTATAGTAAAATTAATAATATTAAATTTTTTGCTATTTGCCAAATATAAAAAAATATATAGCCTAAAAACAAAATTTTTATAAATTTTTAATATATTTTAAAAAATAGTAATAAAATAAAACAATAGCACGTATATAGATTTTAAAACAAATAAAAAAATAAAAAATAAAATAAAGCCTATATTGTCTATCTATATTACCACCTAGTAGATTACACAATCTAACAATATAAAATAATATAAAAAAAATAAAATTAAAGCTTAGACTACCGCTACGGCCATCTAATAGCAAAGCTTTTTTGCTAGCAATACTATACTTAAATAAGCAAGGCCTTGCCACCCCGTTACAGTACACTAATTTCGAATTACGGCTGTAACGCGCTAGGGGTCCCCTCTACTAGATCGAAAAGCTAACAATATATTATCTATCTACAATTTAGGCTTTAAAATACTTAAAATTAAAAAAAAAAAAAGATTATTTTCAATTAAAATTGAGCTTTCAATTATAAAAAAAGATAGAAATTAGAATTATTCTCGCAATCGAAGAATTTTTACTGGATTTTATTGTGGTTTGCTAACAATTCGATGCGAGAAGGGGACGCCTAGCGGAAGCGTTGTACATGATTAGAGAATTATGCATCTTCCACCACAACCCATGATTCCTTCCTCTGGAGCGGTTGATTCAGACGGCACCATCTGTGGCGTCTTCCGGGATTGACATTCTCTTTGGCTCCCTTTACGATTCAGCAAGAAATGGAAGATATGCTCTACGTTGATATTCTTTGTTGCAGAAACCTCCCAAAAGCCACTTCCTAAGGCCTGCGCCAATCTTTTTCCCTCATCCCACGATACTTGGCGATTGCCCCCAAGGTCCGTCTTATTTCCGACAAGTACGACCGGCAAAGAATTAGAACAGTTCTCTGCGCTTGAACAGAAATCGCACTTTAGCTTTGGTAGCTTGTCACAAAGACGTCCAAGTCGTTGGAATGATTCCGAACTGGTGATATCGTAAACCAAAACGTATCCAGTGGGAGGCCAAGCTTTGGATTCGTCAACCGACAATTTCAAGTCCCTGCCGGAGGTATCGAGCAGCTCGAGACGGCGGGCGTGCCCGTTGACCGTTATGTCCTTGCAGTACACGTCTCTTATAGTCGGTTCATAGAAGTCAGGAAGGGCGTTTAGTGCGAACTTTGGATACTGTTAGCCTGTCCATTTTCATTCAGTCGTAAAAAGGGGAGATTAACTTGATTGACCAAAGATGTCTTCCCCACCTGTTGGTCGCCTAAGACAGCCAGCTTGACTTTGTTCATTGTCAAATCAACGCAGTAGCTGCAAACGACTCCGCAAGCGAGCGATGCCCAGGAAATTGGGCAAAAAAGTGATTGAGAGCTGAGTGAATTGAACATCTATGTGCGCGAATCCCGTGCTTTATGTATCCCAGTTGCTATGCTCCACAATCTGCGCCGCAGATTCCACACCGAGGCATTTAACACATCCCGTCAGCCAGGTCTCATTCCAGAAGCTCAAAATTCATCGTACCGGTCGTCAGCTCACGCAGGCAATCAGACTGGTAACAAATTGTGAAATCTAGCTTCAAGGAGTCTGAAACTTAAAGGCAAAAGATAATTTTGTTTTGAAGCCACACGACTCGCATTGCAGCCTGGGTACGTGTAGGTCAGAATATTTAAAAGCCAATTAGAATTTGCAGCAGCAGGTCGAATGTGTGACAGCGGCTCATTATCCGCAGTAGCAGGTCATAATCTATAGCAGCAGGCCAATGGAGTTGGACTTGGGTGGATCTAGTCAGGGGTGTGACAAGGGTTGAGATGGAATGCTTTGTTATCTGTTACTGGATGGTTTGGTTTTCTCTGCCTCATTACGGCATAACGACCAGGATACATCCAGTTACTCCGGATTACGGCTGTGATGCCTACCCGACCCTCGCTCTCTTATCAAGTTCAAACGCCAGGGCCTTTCGGAGCTTCGGATCCATCGGATATGAAATTCCAACTCTTAATCCAGCTCCTTTTCCGATTTGTTCACTTTATGTAGAACTCTCGGCTTTTGGTAGTGCTCTCCGCCCTCTACTCACTGCTCTGCTCTCCTCTAAACGCAGTACTCTCTGTTCTCTGCTTCTTGTGGAGGCGCCCTTTGTTTTTTGCTTTTACAGCAGTATTCTTTGTAGTATCTAGCTAAATGAAAATGAGAAAATTTGAAAAAATGGGAAGGTTTATGCACGAGCTCCCCAGTCTGATAATTTGCACAGATAGAATCAGGACTACATAGGCACTCCCTATTTTTATTTGAAGAGAGGGCTGGGCGGACGTCACAGCTAGCGCTACGACTTCAACCACTCAGTCGCAGTCTGATTTGGGATCTGTCATAAGAGCTGTCATTAGTCGTACGACCACGGCAAGTTCTGAATTGCCGGAATTGAGTAAGCCATACGAGCGCGGCGAGTTAATGAGAACAGTTGTAACTTTTATAGTCGACGGCTCTATCCGTCAGACTCTCGAAATCAGATGGAACGCTCTGAGGAGCAAAGTGCGGCTGTTCGTAATCTTCCTGGCGTTCAACACCATTCTCCCATCCGTGAATTCATTGAAACAAAATTTTCTTCTCCAACCATCGTCCAAGACAATAATTCTACGTCGATTTTGGTTGACGCAATGGACCATATGGTTAATCAGAGGGGTACTCGGCAACGTTGTTAGTATTAAACCATTATTAGTAGTAGCTGCTGCGCATGGGGATTCGCATCCGACAACCTATTTTTGCGATCCTGCTATGGTTCTAACATCACTTCGTTCTCCGACGGCCTGTTTGCCACAGGCTTCGGCCGTGCCCATCCGGAGCTGAGCCAGCGAAAACTGTGCCTACCAGCTACCTTGCGGAGAAGCTCAACGACACTTGGGAAAGAAATGCGCTCGGCCACACGGCGCCCGAAGGTCGATGAACAGAACTACAATGCAAATGCCTCCAATCGCTCGAGTTGTTTGGTCGCTCAAACAACTCGAACGATGATTGACCTGTGCGGACCGTCCAGAATGCTCATTGCAATGACGGCACCTGCGAAAACAAAGATGACGGCGACGATGATGACAGCCCCTTCGAGGACAACGATGACGATGATGACAACGGTGGTAATGAACCTGAAAGCTGACGTAGCCATTAGGGGTAGAACGACGACTGGATCAACACCGTTACATCAAGTACTCAAGGAAGTCATGCATGGGTTGACTGACTGAGTCAAAGAATTGCAAGGCAACTCAGCCAACTGTAAAGAAGGTCACCAAGAAAAGAGGTGAAGGAAGATCGTAAGGCTTGGACGTTGACGGTTCTTGGATACTATATTCTACTCGTCACAGGCTAACGAAGGCGCAGAGTGTTACCAGAGCCGCGGCAACATCAGGAGACGATACTCGTAACAAGATCGTTCAACATGTACATCCAATACGCTGCCTTTGTTATGACCGTCGTGACCAACGTATCTCGGTATGCGGTGGTAGAGGCCCATTCAAGCAAGACGACTGCGCATAATTCCAACTGGAATCATCGTCTAAGCGGACGTCATAATATCTCCTGCATTATCAGGGTTCCATTTCGGCAGAAGGAATCCCAAGCGGGCGATACTGGAATGAACTCATCGACTTGCTCTGACTCACATTCCTTTTCACGCAGAGTCATTGGCAGACAGTATTCTCGCCTGTCCCCACAGTCCAGGCTACTGCGCGGGAAAGCCTCACATTGCCTTTCAAAGAGAGACATTGTCAGACAACATCCTCGCCTGTCCCCACACTCCAGACTACTGCGCGAGAAAGCCTCACATTCCTTTTCAAATAGAGACGCTATTAGACAGCAGCCCAGCCTGTCTCCAACGTCTAGGCTGCTACGCGGGAAGGCCTCGTTTTCTACGACATGATTCGATATAAAATACGATTCATTTATGACCGGCGAATCGCTACCTACCTTTGTGCTACAACACAGAAAAAAGAAATAGGTCTGATGAGATGTATAAAAGTACATACTTTGAACTCTGGAAAGTAAATCTCATCCTCCAGACCCCGAGCGAACCTGATCTCTAAACCTGTGACTTTGATTACACTCAGTTCTTGGCCTACACAGTAAAGCCTCCTCATAAAACTCGACTCCGTTTTATCCTATCAGCAGGTAAGAATAACTTGAAAAATATTGAAGGGTTCGTCTAATCTATCCTTCGATATTTTAGATCACGATGTGTTTCTTCCAATTTATCTATTGGTCCTGCGGCCACCTCTCCGTTTACGAAGACCTTGGCGAAGACTGTGACGAACTCTGTGAAAGGACTCCTGAGAACACCTCGATTGGCTTTCAACCAGTCCCGTGTTCGCACTGCCAACTTCCGAATTGAGCGACGAGGTCCAAGGAAGCAGCGCTGGTGGCAGGAAAGCGAGGAGCAAAGGCTTGCAAAGGACTTTGTTGTGGAAGGCTTTGTTGCGAATCGCCACCCGCTGTCTCCGATATTGGGCTTGTCTATTGTGTGAGGAAATGAGGATCATGAGGGATTGAGCGAGTGATCACACGAGCGAGCAAACTTAGAGCACGAACTGCTACCACTCTTTTAGCTTTAGATAGCCATAATCAATCATTCAAATCTGACTAGTACCATCAAAACTGCCAGTGTCAACAACGTCTTCCGTATTCACTACGATATCCTGTAGCTACATCACGATATCTTGGTGCTGCTCGACAAACAATCTGGCGAACCCGAATTTCGATCACCTAGACCGCATCAAAGGTGCTAGTCTTCAGATCGCTTTTGTACTTCTTAACAAGTTCCTCTGTTTGATTGAAGTGTTCCCTTTGTTGACCGTTCAGCTCGGTAGCCGCTAAAATGAGCTCTCCCTCTGGGGCGGGCTCAGAGCGCAAGCGTAGCACTGGCGGATTCTGATCCCCATCTTTTATTCCATGGTCAAAGTGCAACCATATAGCCAAACGCTCACTCTCCGTCCCCCAGACAGATCTCCTTGTAGAGACTGCACCAGCTGACTCGAGTACCAAACGGACAATTTCCGATCCGATAGCAGTTGTAGTCTTACTGGCTTTCTTTAGTATACTGATTTCGCTGTCGGAGCTTGACCACGGCGGAATAGACGAATCATGCTGACGCAGGTGGTCAAGGGAGAGCTGGACGAATATGCGGAGCGGCTTATCCAGCGGCTTTGTAGTCGGCGGGACAATGGAGATCGACATGTCACACTGGACGCTGCAGTTAGCATTGGTACATAATGTAAGATGACTTTTAGATACCTCAGATATTCGATCAGTACACACGGCGTGGCGAGATGGGGGCTGTTCGAGGGGCTGGGGCAGAGTAGGCAGGTTCTTTAGGAGCGAGTGCTTTTCAGGGCTGCTGCCTACCTTATATTACCACGTGTCTATAGACCAGTCATGTGATTATTCAAGGCTGGGACTTTCTGTGTAGTCCTGGGTCTGTCTATGCGGATTTATAAAGCTAGATAGCTTGCATATGGATTGAAGTCTTGTTTTCCGTTGTTCTCCCTCTTCTCTCTTTCTATCTATTCGCGAAGAGTACTACTGTAGAGGCTAGAGGCCCTCAGGCGGCCTTGAAACTAGAAATCTAAATCTCTGCTCAGAATAGGGTCAAACGCTGCTTACTACCTAGGCCCAAGGATTCTACCAAACGAGGCAATCCTTCTGGCGTTCGACAAGGCCTCGCATTATCTCAGAGATGACCTCTGCGCAACCAGGCCGAACCGTATGGATTAGGAATTTCTATGGATGGACACTACTCCACTAGTGTAGCCTCAAAATACCTCATGCGAACCTACCTACGTCTCGACGATACGCTTTTTGATGCATGGGAGCATGCTCCGATCCGCGGTTTCAGCGCTGTCTGTCCGTTTGAACATTCCAACCTCGCGTCTCTAGTTCCGAGTCTTCCGATTTTCATAGAAGCCGGACCGGCAAATACGTGTCCGACGCTGGCGTTGCTATCGATGGATTTGGCATGGGTTTGCTTGAATTTCAGATAGAAATTAGAAAAGCCCTGAACTCTTTGTTGATGCCAGTACAAACCTAACCTGGGTGTCGATAGTAATACGTCGATTTGTACCGACAAGGGGATTTGTTCAATGATCAGGAGCCTCCGTTAGGGTAGTACAGCTCTTCTGACGGGATGCTGGAGCGCACGGAAACCTGTCCGAATAACGTGAGCTGGTACGGTCGGTATCTAGGAAAGTCTTGAGGATAATACACGACGTCAGGTAATGGGGAGAAATCCGGGGAGGCGCAGATGGCAATCCGCCCTGCTCTTACATGCATGACATATCTATTCCTGAAACTCTTTCATGGATTAGGCTGCGTGACGAGCGCCTAGACAACATGCACCCAGTGACAGAATTATGTGGCTTTGAGGTAGACTGAGAGAGTCGCGTTTTCGTGGCTGTCTGGAATTGGGTACAGTTGTGTTGCTCGAGCGGTCCATTTGTGTTCCTGGAGAACCCTATCAATCAATGTGACGAAAACATTGTCTCAGAGAAAGATAATCAGTCACAGTCTCCCACTAAAGGAACATGCTAACAAAACTTAACCGCAGTAGTATAGAGAGGATTCCACGACGGATTACAGAGTAGTTCTTTTCGAAGAAACCAGGCTTTCGAAGGTGTGCAGCACTCTCGTCGTGTTTCTGAGGGAGATCTCTGGTCGATCTGGTCAACTGTGAGAGATAAGGAACTCGGAAGAAGAGAGACCTACATCAATTGGTTGATGTCTGGTTAGAAGAAGAAGCATGTCATGCCTTCTAAGTCCTAAGTTTCAAGCAAAAGTGTGGCATTTCTTACATCATTTGTCCATCGCAAAATGCTCTCTCTAGCAATTCCACTCTCTTATGAGGAAGATGTGCAGGTAGCTGCAACCGCAAAAGCATCTTAAACCTCTGTTAGAGACACATCTAGCTGGCAGCGAGCCAGATGTGATGCCGTAAGCCGTCGTCAAGAATAAGGTAGCTTCATGAAATCCTCTCCCACGTGATGGAATCAGCAAATTTCTTGTGGAGTCATGGTATCCGCTCAGGGAAGAAGAAATTTCAGAACTTTAGAAGCGCCATTTCGTGCCAGGGGTGAGCGCCATGTCTTCCCGGTCCTAAAAGAGCCGACGATCTCGTCAGGAGGCTGCGTCAAGTATGGATCGCTCGGTGCATTTGGAGACAAAGAGAACATGATCCGAGCCGCTTTTGCTAATCCACAAAAGCTTCACCGAGTGGCTTTCCGAAGACGCCAGTCTGTGACCCAGGGGGTTACGGGCTACATCGCCCGGCAAGCTGCTCCCCTAAACTAGTGTACCATACATCTTTGTCCGATTAGAAATCAGAGCTGATGAATTCCAGCAAATGGTGAGACGGCAGCCTAGATCCCGTCTCGCTCAGCTATCAATGGAGTCCATGCAGCTGATCACGGTAAGATTCTAACGATTGGAAGTCTTGATATAGGCGGTTGCTCCACTCTCATGATCGACGACGGTTGGCACATCAAGTGAGCTTCCCTCAAACCGCACTGGACCAAATGAGGCATAAGCTCCATTACCAGTAAACTTTCCGAGCAGGGCACCCCTCGACCGTCACAAGCGGTTTGTAGGGTGTCTCAGCCGCACCTCCATCAAGACATACATGGATGGTACCGGCTTTTCAGTCGCACAAAAGCGCATCGGGGCGAGACTCAGATCGCAATCCGCACGCCTTGTGATTGTTGGAATCTGCCTGGCGACACAGTCACGCCACGTTTTATGTTATCAGTCAAAATCATTCAGGGCTTGCTTGTCGTTGGTACCAGACCGACTTAGGGGAGACAGAGCATGAAGAGACTTGCTATTTTTCAGGGCTTTGGCGTCGGAGAAGCCGTCTAAAGTTCAAGTCGCCGTTTGCCCGCTTTAGTGAAGCGGGAACTCGCCCTAAGGTAGCTCATACGCCTCCAGGAGATACGCGTAGGGTCAGGTTGACTCTGCTACAGTAGTCGGTAGTGGCCCCATTGCGTCCCCCCCATGTAATTACGTGTAACATCTTTTTATTGCCACACAGTCCGAATAACCCGCCGAAACGGGAAGGCCTCCAAAATTTGAAATTCTATCACCATCAGGATGAGGATCAGTAAGGTCAGATGAGAGTGAGGCTGAGGGTACGAAAGACAGGCACGTATTCTGATCAATTTCGAGTCGCTCTACCCTTCTGGGTGAGATTTGTGAGTTCATGAGAGCCATTCAAGGCACGGTAAGTTCAATTTAATCCGCTGTATGCATTCTATCTTATATTCAATGGGAAATGTTTCGAAGGGGCTCTTCCGTGAAATCCTCGGCTGCCTCTCATGGTGATGAAAAACCAGAATTCGAAAGATACAAGGATTCTGCCATCCCTAGCATCCCCGAGTATTCCGACATTTCTTCCTCAACATCGTCCGGAATGGTTCCCTCCACCGTCGATGCAGGATTGGTTTGTGGAGTAGAACAGGCAACGCGGGTGATTAAGTTCTGAACTTCGTCCTGCGTGCTCATTGGCATGTAAGTCCAAAAAGGAAGAGTCAGGGAACGTACGATGGTGGTGTCCCATTCGCTAAACTTGCGATTTTTCTGGTTGAACCTCCATAAGACATCCCGGTCTTCTGGCTTCTCTGCAAAGCACACAAGATATGGTAGTCGAATGTCGACGCATCTGCGATGGATCTGTTTGAGGATAGATCTGGAGATATCCGCACAGAACTTGTGTGTCACGAGAAGTCGTAGATCAAGAGACTTTTCCGGTCTCAGCGAGTCCTCAAACTGCATCAAGGCAGACACCAATACAAAGCGGGCTTTGAAACTAAGATTGTTACTGATGTACTCGACTTGTTTGGGTGATAGGTCGGCCAGAGATGCAATAGCAAATTTGACATTCGGGAACCGATCCTTCATGGAACGCGGCTGTGTATCGTTGAGAGGTTTTTCTTCAAGGAGTTCTGACTGCATGGTTTGAGCGAAAAGAGCAGAGCGCTTCAAGTGTTGAAATTGCAAAAGAGTTGGAATGCTTTATGGGATCAGTCCAGAGGTCAATCTCAAGGCATATATACTACGGCCCCTGGGTGCCTTGGTTATGACGGGAGCCTGGGCAAGCGATTAGAGTCATTTTTGCGATTATGTTCTTTGTCGCATCAGCCAGGTAAAGCCTTATTGAGGCGTTGGCCTGAATCCAGTGGTTTGCATCAACTGGCGTGGGCGAAGCTCGTACTCGATAGGGTGGTTCTTTCTGCATATCGGCTAATCTCGTCGGGTCTCCTCTCGAAAAGCCTTTGCACCTACCAAGTGTTTGGTATGATGGTTTTTCAATGATGACTTACCACAGATATGGGTCTCCAAATAAATGCCCGGCGGGTGGGTACACATCTCTTGGCACCTTCTGACGTGTAAGGAAGATCGAATAGATAATTGGTCCTGCTTAATTGGATCGCTAAGGCGTCGGCAACACCGACGGGGGCGCGTGCCCTAGTCTAAGCCACGCCGGAAAAACCTACGCGATGGCGGTATCGCGTCCGGTAGGCAGCACTGCCTTTGTTCAAGAAGTGAAAGAGTACCAAGGTGTACGGTAGCTCCAGAAGTATGTCTGTCATTTCAACTTCATTTCTAGTAGCTAATGGGTGTCTTAAAAGAAATCACTCAAATCTAGTTTTGTGACTTACCACGGAATCTCCTCCCGTTCGCGTGCTTTTTATCCCCTTGTTCGCCGGTTGAAGCGTCTCAGCAATGAGGTAAGCGATCGTTTCTTTAGCTACGTTAATGACTTTCGCCGGTGATCTGGATGATTATAGCTTAAAGATTAAAACCTCGCGATGTTTGTGACGACGAAACTCCCACACTGTCGAACCTGTCGATCGGAAGGACCATGTAGTTCGCACAGAGAAGGAAGCCGGTGGGAACACCGTGAGGGTAGTTGGCAAAGAGGTTTACGAAAGCGTAGCTGTCGATGTCCCGGATTATACCGTCGTCACCGGAGAGAGAATGCCAGCGCCTGAAGAGTTCGTCAGCTCGGGTACCCAAGCAACGCTCCATCAGGTCGAGAAGGAAGTTCGATGTCTGCGCCTGCTCCAAGGACTGATTCAAGTCTGATATCGATCTGTGGTGGCACTCGTCCGTTTCGTGAGCGAACGAAACATGAAGGCGAGTATCATTCCCGAGACCCAGTAAGACAGGGTCGATCCTCAACTTTCAACCGTCAAAAGCTGCATTCCAGGCGACTGGTGAGTGCAGTTAGCAGCCAAGTGCTTTGCTCACTAGGTCTATCCCGATTCAAGTCATGCAACATTTTGCTATATGGAATACACAGTGCGGCCTCTACCTGGAGATGCGCCAACAGTCTACAGAACAACAACAACGACATTAAAGACCAAGGGCATGTGGAAGGCAGAGCGTTGAGCGAAGACTAAGTACTCCCCGCAAATAGAGGTAAAAGCCTGGATAAGCCTGCTCCACTAAGGGAATCTAGAATGCTTTACTTTGAGCCAGGCACTAAGAAGCATTACTCTGATTTTTCATCAGAAACTAGAGGCCAGATATGTACCGTTTGAGAATGCTTTGCATTGATTCTTTAAGTTTACTTCTCCAGTTGTCTAACTTCGCACCAGCTACCTATGAATCACAACTTGAAAAATTCAGTGCTTTTCAACAAGTTTATACTTGGTACACGCTCTACTGAGGCAGATCCCTGAAAATTGGATCTTGAAGACAGTTCCCTAAGGGTTTACTCTATCCCTAAATAGAGATTTTTCTTTCGGGATCAGAGTTGGGGGGGCTGCATGCCACATTGCCCGTACTGTTATATAGAAAAAGATACAAGCGGCGACCGGATTTTAGGCTGCGAACGGTGAAGAATTTCTGCACTCGAGATAATAGCTACGTGCAAAGGGGGTACCAATGTTGGAAATTTTAGGGATATTCGGAAAATTTTAGAGTTTTAGTGCAATCGAGGGACACGCCTGATTTCACGAAAGCTCATTTTCACTCTTTAACCATTTTGGGCCTGTCCTCCGCTGTTTCCATTTTTTGTGGCTGGGAGTGAATCTTTCAATTCGCTCTACCGAATTCAGAAACGGATCTTCGCTTTGCCGGAAGTCTTGGCACGCATTTTGGTTCTTGGTACGCCTCCGTTCCGATTAGACAGCGCCCAACCCTTTTCACTTTCGCTTGATGATGGTCCCTGCATGAGGATCTCATTGGCCCTCTCTGTGGCATGAAATTGTTCTGAATGAATTTCACTGATTTGAGCATATGTCTGATCATGAGAAGATAGGAAACATTGTTTTTGGCTTGCTCTTTCAGGACTTTAATGGGTAAAGCTGTCAATTTAGAGTGAAAACGAGGCCATGGAGTTCGTTAAAGGTAGCGCGCGCTCAGGACGTTTCAAATCGCGGACCCATATAGATTCGAGTTTATTTTACCTGCTCGGTAAGGTCGGGAGAAGATAATTCAATTACGGGACGGGATGTTGCCGAGGCTCGGCGAGAATCAGTCTGGGCCAATCGTTCATGCTCAAAATCACCTGTCCGTGCTCGGGACGGGACGTCCACGTTTATGAGACATGAAGTCATAACCTGTTTTGACTTCAAACCCGTGCACTAGGTACGGACTAAAGTGCATGCTTCTCCGTAGACACTTCACCACGAGTTGTTCATTGCGGTTCCGGCGCTCTGAGATCGACAAAGGCGTTAAACCTCGAATTACCCGGGATCTAGATGAGGTCGGTGCATTGGCCTGAGGTATGTCTCCTCTTTGGTATTCGATGGCAGGGAAATTCCGTACCCTCCATTTTGAGCCCTTTTACCTAAAAAGCGCATCACATCGCTTATCCCTTCCAACTTCTCCTCTCGCATGAACTGTTCTGTTTTGCGGCATTCCAGCCTGAGTCCTGCATTCAAAAAGCTCGAGAATTTCTCTTGGTCAATCACAGGGACCTGTCTTTACGAGTGACAAGCAAGAGTCTATTGTTTAACATGATGGCTGCGATTTAGACGGACAGCAAGTCTCCAGAAATGGAGGGCTGTATGATAGATCTGACTTCAGCTCCGGTCGAGCTCAACAAGGTTTTACCATGTTTGAGGCCATGCAAGGTAAGCCGTTGAAGTAGCAGGCTTTCAGATCTAACCTGATCTATTGGCGATGAGGCGCGGCCACGTTCGCTTTGCATTGTATGCCACTCACTTGCAGCCCTGTGCATCCTGGGTCACTTGCATTAATCCATTGAGACATAGGGCCAGAGGCGCCCGGCCCGACTACCCGTATGGTCACTTCGCCTCCAGGCGAACTGCTAACGCATAGAAAGAATAGGCTCCAGCGCGCGGGATGATGCAGTTCCCTCCACCGTCGATCCTGGGCTGGCGCTTACAACGGCTCACTATCATATCCCGGAGTCTCAGCCTTATGAAGAAGTTCAGTGGCATAGGCTCGAATACTCACGATCAGCAACCGGTGAAAATCCTTTGTTCTCGGCGTCATGGATTGCTTAGTTACGAGAAGAGACAGAGAATCTACTGGCTGAATGATTTTCAGGAATCAAGTAATTTCTACGGAAAGTATTGGAAGACCTTGCACGTATGGTGGGCCGTGGGGTAATGAGAGTCGTGGGGGGCATGGGTGAGCCTTAGTTTCGGTGCTAAAGTTGGCGTACCAAAGTTACAAATATCAGCTAGCTCGATGCAGTTGTCTTCCTCCATGAACTGCATTATATGAAGCACACCAGGTAAGACTTCCAGAGGTAATACCAAGTTACAATGTCTCAAGCTTCGATGACAAAAGTACCGTTCAATCCACGTGCTAGTTATCGAGAGTCCAATCGTCAAATTGGCAGCCAAGATGGTTGCATTCAATATCCAGACAACCAATGTGACCCTTGTGAGGAGCTAAAACAAGGAACCCTTGGGCCAGTGATTGTGAACACGGTCTGTCACTTTTGCCTGTGTCTGTATTGCAAATTTGCTAACTTCACGCAGATTGACTATGCCCTGGATGCTCAATTTGGGCCAAAGGCCGCTGAATGGAGGATGCTTGTACGACATAGCACAGGATCTCCGGCAGGCTACACATCTCTCGATCCGAAAGAATTCTCGACTTTGCTCAATACCATGAAAGGACGGCTCAATGTCCCAGGCAAAAGATCTGGTCAGTAAAAGAGCTTCCACGTGCGTGCTCATCAAGGCTGACTGTTATTATCAGAGCAACAACGCCATCCTTGGCGTTATCAGCGGTCACTTCGCACCAATGAACGCACCGACAGCGAAGCTCGTCGTAGGCCTCTTATCGGGCAAGTGGAGTCTGCTACCACTCCGTCTGACGATGTTCGGACTGAAAGACAGCTGATTCCACGCAACCGCTCCGATAACTTTCCCGTTGGACAAGAGAAAGTAGGATACCAAGCTTTTAGGATCGATGACCAGGGAAAGATAG
Organism: Astrothelium subdiscretum; assembly: GCA_021030935.1. Lineage (NCBI taxonomy): Eukaryota > Fungi > Ascomycota > Dothideomycetes > Trypetheliales > Trypetheliaceae > Astrothelium > Astrothelium subdiscretum. The sequence goes on along the minus strand of JAGFMW010000085.1, from coordinate 102,552 downwards.
ATTACTATCTGTCCATGCGTCTGACTCAGCTTCGGCAAGTAGGAGTCAAAATTGTTGTAAAGAAGTGGATTCAAATGATCTGCCCGCGTAAGCAGCAAACACACCCTTACCAATGGGCCAAACATGCTCGTGATGGGGGAAAGCCAAACGTCCTCGAATGGTGGCCCATCGAGGAATGCCCCTATAGAGAGCCGGATCACATCTCCAAATCAGGTCTGTACATCAAATTTTCGGGTAACTGCATTGAGGCTAATTCCCCTAGAACGTATGGCTCTTGCCATGCGCATTATTCGCTTGCGAGACACAGCACTCCAGAAGTATAGGCCTACTTGGACTGCCATGCTTAAAGCATCGACTGAGCTTGCGAGGCTCGATTACACCGGAAAGGATAGCCAGCTGGTGCAGGAGCGGCGAAGAGCAATCCTAGACGATATTTATCGGGTTGCGGATTTAGAAGAATCCTTCGTCAACGGTTCGATCAGTAAATTGTTTCCTGTTCTATGACCGAGAGATGTACTAACAAGGTACAGATGGGTCCACCCTGGTGAAGATTGAGCTCCTAGAGGACGCTATACCACGGAGACGACGCAAGTACCGCCCTGCTGGCAAGCCATTTGAGAAAACGAGAGGTCAAGGGCAGCATTTCAATCGCACTCCCCGTTTGATTTGGCCTTGCGCGGCCGAAGCTCCTTGGACCCAGCAACAAATCGCTCAAACCATGGGTGAGGAACAACACTGCAATCCGATCGAAGAGGCCCCAGTCTCTTCTTTAGTGAGGGGACAATTTCCACCTTCCGGACCTGCAACCCCATCGCCACAAGTGCAGTTGCCTATGTCCAATATGAGCTCGATTGTCGCACCGCCAATTCTCGATGCCCCTGAAGCACTGTCTGGCTACGATTTTGGACAACAAGATGGGGCGGACCAACAGAACGACAACCCGTGGCCTTACTTAGGTATGGATTTGGAGTAAGATGCTCTCATCTCAATTCATTTCGACCCTCTATTGATGAATTTTTGGTAAATGTCGGTTTATATGCCTGCGTCGCTCATTCCCTGGTCTGCAGCTGGAGTTGGTTGTGCGGTTGTGCGAGACTATTCAACATCTTTGAGGCTCACGATCCAACATCGTGTGGTCCGCAATGGCTTTATTGGTCATATTGATATTTTTGGTCGCTGCGTTTACTGGTTCCTGTAGAAGCAAAAATGTACGTCAATATAGTATTGTTCAATGAATAAACATCGACTACTCCTTTGGCCACGACTTGACCTTTGGATCGCCCTTGGCACGTTCCTGTTGCTTTTCAGATAGAAGGCGAATCTACAATCGAATGATATCGATCGGCGTCGTCTTATTATATCATTGATTCAGCCAAGAGAAGGATACTTTGTCTGGTACCTCGTGCTGTGTATCCTTGGTTTGGCATATTTGCTAGTTGAACTCTGTACCTCCTGCCCGAAGATGCAACCGTCAGGAACCAGAGAACACAACGAGGCTATTTTGGCTTTTTGATTCATTTCTAAGAGCTATACAGCAACGAATTTCCAGTGAAGGATAAGACCTCTACGATCGCTACTAGAGAGATCTTTCATGATGAAACTCAAAGTCAATCATGATTACTTGATCTCCCTATAGGTGAACGTAAAGACTGAATTCAAGCAAACTCTTCCTATGATATGGCATCAATATAAGGTAAAGCCAGTCAATATTGCATGAGCAAGTTTCAAAAATCTGCCGGGACAGGATCGTTGGCGAGATGCTATTTGCCAGACCGCTCCACAGACTACATCCAACCTTCGCTGCTAATCGTCCGAGTTGTTCGAACTGCGCGATCGGTGCCGCTGTGCTACACTGCCAACGCCGTAGTCGCATGTAGGCTACTGTAATGCGCAGCAGGCACCCTGTCACCAGACGCATAGCAGCCGACTTGTCCGGGCGTGAACTTTGGTACGCTAATGGAGTCTCGTGAGAGTGGGCTCCTTTGCAGGCGCACGATCGGACGAGCTCGCGCAAGGGGGGAGGCGTTTGAATTGAATGGTAATCGTTGGCGAAGCGGGTCATGTCAGAAACGCCTTGAGACAGAAATGGAGAGACGAGGCAGCGGCACGGATGTCTTCCATCGAATGACATGAAGGCTGAGGATATCCTATGCACGAGATCAGACCTGCGGCTATCGTGGCCCTTCAAATCAGGGGGCATCAAGACGGCTGTATCAGCAAACGAAAACGGATTCTGGGTGGGATATGCCTCGGTGCGCCCCGATCCAACGGCAACTGACTGGGTTCTTTTGGTGGCGATGGGGGATCGGAACATTGAACTAGTGCGTAAGCTATATGACATACGCTATGCCATGACTGGTAACCTTAATTGAGGTTACCGTTCCAGGACTAGCATAAAGGGTTGTGAAGCATTACCTAGGTGTACAACCGTGATCATCCCTTCGTGCCCGATCCTCCTGAGCCCTGACAACATGGCCGGGTATCGATTTCATTTTAGAGGCTGCCTTACGAGTTACGTGTCGTACCTTGAAGAAAACTTAAGTCGATTACTCGAACACCATGCATCCTGTGAGGTTTCGCGGCCGACTGGAAACTTCGAAAACTCTTCGTCCTCTCAAGGCGACGGTGGTGTCTGTTCTTCCGCACTCAAGTCTCCTTCAAGATCTCTTCAGGTTCGTTCGAGAACGGCGCCGAGACCTTTGACCCACGGATCCTTCGACGGCCCTCAGGAGGCAAATTCTCCTGAGATGCACTTGATAGTATGGAGGCCCAGAATCAATGACCCTGTCGAAGCGACCCGTGATCCTTATTGGCGTCGAAAGGCCCAAGTTCTTATCGAAGCGACTCCCACTGCAACTCAGTGGTGGACGGAGTTGGAACGACTTGGCTTTCGTACGCCGGACGAGAACGCCGCCGTTCTCGCGTCAATCACAGGGGCCAACTCCTGGAGCTCGATAGCTCAGTTTAGCCCGTGGGAAGGCTCATCCCCTCGCGGGATATTGGATAAGGAGGAACGGCTCTTTAACGCGGTCAAGGCATACAGCCAACATTGTCGTGACATGAAACAATCAGACTTGTGCGCCCGGATGGTAGCGAATTTGCAACAATTCTTATTTGTCGCTCTATGCGATGTTCTATTGAGAGTCAGCCTCCCTGAAGGGCGTGTCAACGGTCTGATCCGTGACCAGTTCCAAACTTTCGAAGACAAAAGGGTTCGAGAGCTTCGACGGGGAGTCAGGTGGGCGATTCGACTGGTCGACCATCTACAGGGCTCCTGGGGACGCCGGTCGTCAGAGCTGTTGCTAATTTGTAAGCTATAGAGCCTAGTGGATCGCCCATGTTAATGTAGTCAGGGGCCAAGCCGCCGTCTTATTTCACGAGTTTTGCAGACAGCGCTACCGCTAGTTTCCAAGAGCTGTCCGGAACGCTACAGCAACGTGAATACACGGAAAATTTCCAGCCGCCCAGAGACGACTGGTGCCCCTTGGTTCTCCCCGTTATTCTCGCACACATTCTCCGGGGGTTGCTGAGGTATATACTGGCCTTCTCTGTCAATTCTTGCACTAACGAGCACATTAGCCCTTTTGAGATAGCATATGCTCTAGAGCTGAACGAGCCGGAGCAATACGCTTGGAACACAGTGAAAAGTCACTGGTGAAACTTTCGGACAAAGTTATCGACTTGGAATTGTTGGAGCTTCTGCTGTCTAAGCTTTAAGTTGTGTCATGTCCGATCCCTAATTTCTTTACCGAGAAGAAGATTGCTACTTTTCCTGGTTTTCCGGCGAACATCACACTTGCTTTACCATCAACAATAATATCTTCCCCCTTTTCAAACTGGAGAAATTCGAGAAAAGAATAACCGTAGTCGTCGAGGCACAGGAGTACCGCGACGGACGGCTCTGATTTGATCTCTGACAATCCTGTCAGAGTCTGGCGCCCTGGTTGCATCTCGATTGTTTGGATTGCCGACCAACTACTTGGGATCAGCTCCTTTGGCAAGGTACCATCGGGAAAGAAAGGTGCAGCGCGCTCGAGGTTGTTGTCATTCTTTGCTTCATTAGTTGTTTGTTATACTGTGTATGCTCGGCCTCATCGAACCTTGAACCATTCATCAACTATCTTTCTTCCGATAGGATCGTGCTCAAATACGTGAAAGGCATAGGGGCCGGGGGGTAGCCGGCTCACGCAGTTTCGTAGCCTTGTATACGTTTCTTGCCTCTTCAATGAGCGAAGGATCCACGCCAGACTGGGCTTGCGATCTGGGAAATGAGTGAGACGTTATCATGTTCTATTCGGTGTTCTTGCTGCTTGATGTTTCGTATTGATCTTGGTTATCCTGTGGAGTTCGTGCGCTCTTAGGAGCAGTGTGCCGCTTACCTTTGCCTACTTACTGGTTCCTCACTGAGTTGATCACATGATCCGAAGGCTGCCGTGATCTTCTGTTTAGCCGGAAATGACTTCGCTAACTAGCAGTTCGCCTTATCTACGGCTTGGCATTGTCTGGTTCGCAACATCTACGATTTCACAAGGTCTATCTCAGAGCCCACTCCTTTAGTCGCTCTGACAACAATGTCTGCCACACGACTCATCTTGCCCTCGGCAGAGTACAACAAGATCAGAGACCTGGCGGAGCAGGAGCGCAACGTATCATCAAAAGATCTCGATGAGCTTGGCCAGCTTTTCATCCGCCATGACCTTCACCACGAATATGGGGTCGAATTGCTGCACCGACATTTGCGACTGCAACCGGGAATGGTCATGGTCCATGACCGACGCCTGCCAGATCAATATTTGTGTCGCCCAGAGGAGAGTCAGGATGCTTGTGCGAGCGGCCTCTACCCGCACGCCTGTTATCTCGACCAGCAAAACCACTTTCAGCCCTTTGAATATACCACGTGTCCCCCTCAACTTGAAGCCCCCGAGGCATTTTGCTCAGAGCTAGCCGAGTTTCTGGTATCGCATGAGCTCCATGACAAGCTTGCACTCTCACGAACGTGGGAAGCTGGAGATCGTTTCCTCGAATATTCGCTTCCCGACGGCAAAGGGCTCATCAACGTCCCCTGCGAAAGTATAGAGGACGGAATTACCGTCACAGCTTGGAGATTCTCTCGGGATGGCAGCTCTGTCTTCTGGGAAGCTACAAAGGGTTGTGAAGAAAAAGAAGGCGGCAGACACGAGATCAAGTCTTAGTTCAGTGGCCTTCGGACAATATCCTAGGATGTTGGCTACTGTTGAGGCCATTTCATTTGTGCATGTGCCGAAATTGTCTGTGAAGCAGCTCACGCGTCCTATAAATCATTGAGTACTGATATCGAACAATGCCGTAACGGCATCAAACCACCATCTCAGAGGTTGCTTCATCATGAGCATTGACCAAAGCCAAAATGCTGTACCTCGGTGTGGCATGTAGAAATGTCCGATGTCACCTGCACAGCCTTGGCACAATGGGCACCGGCGATGTCCTTCCCGCCCCGGAGGAGTCGAATCCTAACAAGGATATTGAGCAAATCCTCCTCATTCAGTAGTAAATGACCGTTTTTGTATAAAAGCTTGCGAAGGAAGCGCTAGCCACGGAACGGAGGAGCATGCTATAGCCAACCAGTACTCATTGAGTGAAGACCTCAATAATTTGCGCCAAGCCCCTATAAGCGTCTCCATTAGGCTTAGACTGTTGGAGCGAAGGATGCATGGGGGAGACACCGATGCGGGGCGGACTCCCCCGGAGGATCCCTCCGATTAATCCGAGATATTGTTTACATTCACGCAGCAAAACAATAGAATATAGAATACTTTTCTCTCCATACTCAGGCATCTGTTAGGATTGGGCTTGAGATGGGGATGCAAAGCACAGGGACCTGTCTCGACACGTTGCAAACCCCTTATCACTTCTGGGCGTATTTTGTTAATCAGATTTGTTCTTTTTCTCGGGGCGGAAAAGAAAAGGGGGTTTATTTTTTATTTTTTATTCCGGGGCCCCCGGGGGGGGGGGGCCGCCGTGGTGTTGCAACCCTGCACTCCTGCACCCAGTGCCCGGGTTGCATAAGGTGATTCCCTAACGGCATAGCTTGATATCTTCATGAGTGGCTCCTCCAGAAGTATGATTTGCGGAAATTCCTTGGATAGTGATTGAGGGTCTCCCCATCTGTGACTGACCAATAACAATAATAATCGAAAATAGGCTAGAGGTGAACTCAATGAACTCAATCATACTTTGGAGCCGAAACTATCCAAACCGAGTAGGGAGGACCCCAATAAGGTGTCTAGTTTATTCTAAAATACCGAAAAAGTAATAATCGTAACATGCACCCTGGCGCGCCTGCGCATAGCCTGTGTGCCCTCTTACTAAATCAAACACGTGGTCTTGCTCCTGCTAAATTTCAGGCTCTTCCACATTGAGTACTCGTCGGTCAAGGTCTACCTCCTTTTATTGCTTCGAAGTTGCTGGAGAGATACAGAAGGGCGCTTCCCCATTGACGGCATATCCAGTGCGAGTTCGTCGGCAGAGGTTTCTAAATCTGAGAACTCTTCCGTTGACCCAACAGCGGTTGTGCCAACCCGAGCGTTTGCCTGAGCAATCATCACGTTTCTTTGCTTCTCTGCCCAATCCCTTCCATTCCTGAATACAGTGGCCCCTTGTCGAAAACTTTCCGCGTCGCCGGTCATGACCCCAGCGTAGAGCTGGTGCACAAAGTAGTCCGACTGGGTGTCTGGACTATTGGATGGACGAGGATGGTGTGCGTACATCTTGAGGGTGCCGCCATGGTATGTTGCGCTGATAGTATAAGCATTGTTATCATATACCGGCTGCTCGAGTTTATACGATTGTAGGCTTTGCATTGCCCTTGCCCCAAGCGCTCCATCGTAGCAAATTTGCCTTCCGGCAACCGCTAACGATCCATCAGGCCCTTTAGCTTCAAGGAAGAAATTGGGCAAGGCTGGTAAATCGTCTTGCTTTGAGGGAACGATTTTCGTGCTGAGATCATCGCGGATTCGTCGGTCCAGCTGTTCAGGACGGGCGCCGTAATAGTAGTCCGGCTTAGCCAACTTTAGCCTTTCTTCATCATCCAGCGGTGGAATAAGGGGATCCATATTTCCAAGAACCACATCTCCTGAGACCGTCCTGCCGTCTTTGATGGTTCCTGTGATCGTCGGTATCACTGATTTTTTGACTAAATCTTCATTTGTCGCATCTGCGTCCGCTTGCACGAATCGCTCGTGTGCTTCATCAGAGAACCGCGACGGCGATAAGGATCGACGAGGTTCCGTCAGCATACGGAAGTCATTCATATTATTTGGTTTAGCCGGAGTCCTGCCATCTGGATATCGGTAGCCATAGTAGTAGATGCCACCGTCAGTAAGTCTCTGCTGGAAATTGCGGTCATAGGGCCCACTGCTCTTCGCAGTTGTGAGCTTCGTCGTAGGTCTGGAGCTGTACGTGGTCGCAGATCCTCTTTTCCGCCGGCGTGAGGCTGTAGACCTGCTCGATCTCATTTGAGGAAGGATATCGATTGGTGGTTCTGGACACTGTGCGGTCATCAGCATTGTGCCTTATCTCTTGTGCACACCGACATACCCCTCTCACATCTGTTATGTCTGGGCCACCGTGTCTTGCAAAACGCTGTATTCTCCTCCGGATAGAAGGTCCGCACGCGCGTGGGTTTTCAGCTGTAGACCGAGCCTTCGAACGAGCGAGCAGGCCTCGCGTGATGCGTCGGTGTACAAACGACGGTGGTGATGTTTCCCGTTGTGCTATCGCCCTGCAGTTCCTTCGATCGAGCTCTCTTAATGCGCGCTCCGTTAGCCAAATCTTCGACAAGCTATCCCAAACCGCAGCGCCAGAGCTTGCGGCGTCTAGTTTTGGCCTTTTCTTGGACTGCTCGGACGGTGATAGATCTTGATCAGCAGAGCAGCGCTTGAGTGAAGCTGACATAGAGAAGTTCTTCGAAGAATTCTGTCTCAGCGTTTGTAGCGCCTAAATAGATGCGGTCATACGATTTGAGCTAGAAGGATGATCGAGGGGCTGATGCCTAAACGCCCGGCGCGTGCATAGTTTGTACAACATGGCGCGTATCCAATCGTGCTGGAGTAGCATAGCCCGGGAGACCCTGAGTACATTTACAAAACATCTGGCAGGCGCATGGTTTCATCGAGTATGACCAGCTTCATTGGTGCTCCAAGGTTGAGGTATGCAGGTGTTAGAATTAAATAAGACCGTGATGAGAACTGCCCAAAATTGACACACGGGCCAACAACAGATCAACAGCCACCACTTGCTCTCGTCTGATTTCAATTTGGTGCTTTAACGCATCAGTATTGACTTATTTGGTTGTCAGCCCTACGAACATTAGACACTGATATAAACACAAAATTTGGTTGAGACGAAAGCAGATTGTGGGTGCGCAGGTGGTGGTGTTTTGTTGTTGGCCCCGTGGGTCAATTTTGGACAGTTCCATCTCAGTCGAACGTTGAGCGATAGATAGAGCTGAGGGTGTTGGCCCATTACTGATTTGACGACACGGTAGCTTCTAAACCAGTTGAATCGACCTCAGGGTCCATACAATGCTGGTACCCGCTTGAATCAAGTACAGACTTGATGGCTATATTCAACAACCAATGCATTGTACATCTGTCTATCTTACAGGAGAGAATGCGACTGCTTTTGCTTCACCCGCTTGCTAACCTCCATGCGCGCAGTGGCAATGCCTGCAATTTATATGCTTGTGGCTGAATAAACCAGAAAAAGCTGATAATGCCCATGGTTGCGCAGAGCGCATTCACAATCAAATAGCCATCTTGCTCCACGTGACAGATGCCACCGCCATCAATGCAACGGTGCTTCTCAGCCTCAAGCGCGCATGAGAAGGGCGTTGTCACTGGGGTTACGCCATCCTTGAGCCCATAGGGCGTGGAAGTCGGAGGTATGCAAGTTGCCTTCGTGAACATGTCGACGAATTTTAAGACAAAGAAACGCGGAAAAGTACCGCCGAGATTCGAGCATCTATAGTATCGCATTAGTGATTCTCGAATCAATGATGAAGTGGGGGAAACTGTACGTTGCAAGGAGTGTCATATAGGTGCCTCCAATGACGGGATCTGCCACTTTGGCATGGAAAGCGCTCACGGCCACAAACTGTAGTGTACTCATGAATGTTGAATACACGTGCATGGCGATGACCTGACATAGGTACCAGGACGTGACACCGGAGGCAGGGAACATGGTGATGGTGATCTCGGCAAAGATAGCGGCCGAGATGCGGCCCAAAAATGCCCAGCACCAGATCTTCATTGGAGGGTAGATGGATGACCATTTCCCTGCGTAGTAGCCAAGGCCAAGCTCGAAGGGAAAGTCAATGAGAACGGTTAGCGCAAGGTTTTCTTGACTGAAGCCTTTGTCCAGTAGTTTGAGGTTAGTGACGGCATCGTTGGCCACGAATCCAATCTTGGCAATCAAGTGGATGAAAATGAAGATTTGGATATTTCGAAGGCTGAGGATTCCACCCATGATCCGATAGACCTCCATGATTCCATCCGTGTTCTTGCTTCTCTCTTCTTTCTTAAGGATTGCCAGACCAACGGTTACTGTAATGTAAGCCCACCCCCAGAAAGTTAGGTAACCACCAAGAGTCAACACTCCTTCCGGACTTGGTGAGGAACGCAGCCATTTGTTCGCAAAGTCCGGGGCATTGAAAGCGAGGAATACGGTATATGAGAGGAATTGGCCGGCCGTGAGACCGATGGTCTGGGCTGTCGAAGCGTACGATAGATTCTGTGGCGAAAGAAGCACAAGGGCCCAACCTGCAATATGTTAGTCGGCATGGTCGGCTAGTAATCATGCACATTGAAATAATACCGTCAACCGCGATGTCCTGGGTGGCACACATAAAGACAAGAAAGAACCACCAAGAGGTAAATCCCCAAACGCCCGCTCCTCCGTTCTCGCCTGCCGTGATCATCATTGATTCAACTCGATTGCCCAGCCAGAGCATGCCAATACCAGAAAGAGCCTGTATTGGTATGATCCAACTCTTTCTCCTCCCCACCCTCTGACTCCAAACCGCGTCCACAATTGGGCTCCATAACAACTTCAAGGAGTAGGGATACGAAGCCAACGAGAACACTCCAATTTGGCCAAACGACAAATGCGACTTCAACAGAAATGGCACAGATCCAGTTGCCAGTCCCATCGGGACCCCTTGCATGAAGTAAAGTAGGCACAACATGAGGAAATTCCTTCGTTCCGCCGGTGCCAGCTCCCAGAAGCCCGCGGACGCGCCACCGCTAGGTGTCTTGGGTGTCTCTGGAACTTCATCGTCCAAGGAAAACCGCTCGGAGCCGATGTATTGGGCACCCGTTGATAAGCCATCGATGGATGCGTGTTTTCGTCTCTGGTCGATGAAGGGACTCATGGCGCCGGTGGCGTGCCCGTTGTGAGCGCCTGATTCGGAGGCAGAGAGGCGAGATTTGCCCGTGGGACTCTTTTTGCCCATTGGTGTTCGCGGCGTTCGGAGACTGACCCCTTCGACGTCGGTGATGCTGGTGTCTGAGGAGGGGGGACGAAGAGATCCGCGCTCGGCCGAGGGAGCGTAAACGTTGAGGCTTGTGGGTCGATGGTTTCTCTTTACGTTGTCGCTGTATGAGTGCTTGGAACTTTTGTCTTGCGCGAAGTTCGAAAGCGGGACGTCTTCTAGTTCCGTCTCACGAAGCGAAAACGTTTTATCACCGCTGCGGGCAGCTTCCTGTCGGCGCTGGGCAAGATGAAGGGGGAGTATATTATTATCACGACCAAGGACTGGAGGAGATTTAAGAGGGAGAGATTCGCCTAATGGGGTCGGCATGCCATGTGGTAGTGGTAAGGGCGTGTCCACCCTTGGTTCGCACAAAAAGGTTGCGGTGGCCTTAAGATTTGGCTGTAATACGTAGCAGCGCGACAGCGGCGGGGAGCTGACGTCCAATCGGAAGCCTAACGGAGCTCCACAAGATCGTGTACTAAGAGGTGGCGATTGATTAAGTCGAGATAATGCATAGAACGAATGCCCAGCAATCCTAGAATTCTGGGCAGAACACTTTGAACCAGTCTATGCGTCTTGGCAGAGCAGGGAAAGATCTTGGCCCCGGGGGTTGGCTTTCCACAAGTGCGCCAGGGTGCTGGCCTTGTGTATGAGATGCAGGTACAAGACGGAAACCGTTTCATTTCTTGTCCGGAGTCGGCCCGAGATCCTCCAATGCACGTGAACACGCGCTTCCAGCTCGTACATCGGCCAGACAATGAATACCGTCAACAGAGCAGACAAAATTCACTGCGACCAACCATTGACTGCTCTTACCTGTTGAAACACTATTCAGCACTAATTACTGATCCCGCTTAAGACACCCTTCGCGATCGCCATGCCTGCAGCTCTCGACGATGATATCCCTGCTGAACGCGTCGACGACGAGATAGCGCAAATACGCTCTCAAAGCAAGTACCCCTCCAGCATTGCCAATTACTCTGCTCTAACAGCCGTCAAAGTCGACTTCCTCCGAAAACGTCGCTCCCTCCTCTCCACCACCCTTCTCTCCCACCGCAGAACGCGTCGCCGCCTCCAACGCGCCAAACAAACCCAACCCTCGCAACAAACTACCAACATCACTCGCTGCCTCAACCACATCGACGATCAACACCGCCTCAACACCGAAAACACCTACCGCACCTGCGCCGGCGCGACTTGTTTCGAAGTCCGCGATCCAGACCCCCACGCCGTCGACAGCGGCCGCGTCCTCGGCGTGCGTCTGGATGTCCTCATGGACGGCCAGGCCGCGGTGCCGTACACACTGCTACTCCACCGACCATATCCCGATCTGACGTCTGCGTTGCGGGTACATAAACACACGGTTCCTGCGGCGGTCCCGCTCGAAGCGCTACTAGCCCGGTATCTGCCGTTTCCGGTGGTGGATGTGCGGGCGGGAACGGTGAAGGATGGAGGGAAGAGACAGGATCTGGTCGGGCTGGTGAGGGAGTTGAGGCGGGCGGTGGTGGGGTGGCGGAGACGTGTTGGGGCGATTGAGGGGTTGAGGAGAGAGTTTGGGGTGGGGGGAGAAGATAGGGTGGGTAAGACTGGCGAAGGCACTGATGTGAAGGATATTTTCTCGCCGGATTCGGAAGGGAGAGAACTGAGGATCGAATGGACGGAGGGCTTTGTTGCTTCCTTAAAGATTGGGGATGATGGTCTGGTGGAGGACTGTACTGTCCGTGATGCGGATGGAGCCGCGAGTAGGGCTGGGCAGAGGTTGCTGATGGCCGAAAAGGGCAGTAGTGTCGCTTCTATTGGCGACCGAATAAGGGGCCTGCCTAGGCGTTTAGACGAGACGTAAATTGAACATTGGAGAGTTTCTGACACTCTCCCGTGCTTTCCCTTCATTGTCTCGTTTTCATGGCTCAAAGTCGGACATTACGCAATGATCAGATGTCAAACTCTTTCGAATATTATTAGGTACCTCGCCTCTTCCGCCCTGAACCGGAGAAAATTCGACCTGTTGATGAACACTGCCCCAGTTTGTCTATTAAAAATGATATGGAATAATCTTACAATACAGCGCCAGGTAGATGCAATCCGCACTGGACCTCTTCAAAACTCCTGGTACATATGTATACATCGAAGGGTAAAGCGGGCAGTAGACGGGCATAACGGTATTCCTAGTAGAGCGGCTTCATCCGGCAACAAGGACCCATAAAAGGAAGACTAGATTCAAATTAGTCTGATTCAGCAGCAAGACATCCATGTGTAACTCACAAATCATCAAAACGCCAAACATTTTTGCAACAAGCCATCTATTCCCTTGCACACGGGACCAGTATTTCATCAACTCCCGCTGCGCGCCTTGAACATTGTCCACTACGTCTTCGGTATTGGCATCTATTCGCTGGATCATCTCGCTTTGCTCAGAGACCATTTGGGCGAGTTGACCGAATATGCCGCCAAGTTCATTGATTGTCCGTTCTATTGCTTCGATGGCCTCTCCTCGCTGGTTAATGTATGAATTGGACTGTGCTTCCTCCATCATCATGAGCTGCTGCTCTGATTGGTTTCCACCACCAAGAGCAGATGTCCCCGAGGAAGAGGGCTCAAGAGAAAGAAGATCCTGTCCTTGATTGTTGTAGCCTGGCTTTGGTGAACGACCCCTCTGCGGCGTACTGTATAAGGGTGAATCAGTCCGACCATGATCCAATTGGGACGGCTGAGAGTGCGAGCCAACAGAGGAAACAAAGTTGTCTTGTCGTGACCGTGAGGCTTGAATATTTTTTGTTCGCACCTCCAGCACTTCCTTGAAGTTAGCGCCCACGTCGGCCAATTTGCCTTGCAACAATACGACAACATTTTTATTATGCTCCCCCTCTTGATCTTGTCCGCTGACCCGTCCTTGCGGATGTTGTGATTTTGACAAAGTCTGCAGGCCCGATATCTGTCCATTGAGAGCAGAAAGGTCTTGTTTGATGACATAAGTCAGCTCGGCGATCTCAACAGGCCGGTCATCGAAAAGTGTTTTCCGTTTTGCAAGCTGCGTGAGGCGCTCTAGCTTTGCCATGGTTCCGGATATCCCTCTTCCTATCTCTGCGGCCTTGCGCGCAAACTCGGACCTTTGTCGTCGCTCGCCCTTTGGGTCGGCCGACCCATTTGCAGCGTTTTTTTGAGAATCTGTGAGAAGCGACTGCCGCTGAGAGCCGATTTTGGACTTTGCATTATGCCGTTGAACTTGGGAAAGTATAGACCTGAATTCGCTGGTCCGGTCTTGTATTGACGTGGCTGCCATGACAATCCCTAACGAATCCAGCTTGCAGACGGCCAACAGGCGACGATTGAGGGCTAAGAAATTGCTGTTATCGGAATTTGGACTATTAGTCACTCGCAGAGGTATGGCAAATACAATAGGGACCAAGTATCTCCAAGAAGTGGAAGCCTTTGGGTTTGGAAGCCCTCAGATGGTCCAGGGAGATGTCAATGACGAGTTCAGAGGCCCAAGAGACTGAGACGGGATTGGAATGAGCGTAAGATCTGCGTTGAGATGTTGCAGGAGGATGCACGCTGGTGGAGTGAGGCAAGAGTGCGACGTTGTTCAAAGAAGACGTTTCTGATTTAAGATAGGCGAAAGTAGAGTACGGCTGTAGCGTGGCGTTGTGGCACATCTGCCGTAGCCGGCACGCCGACCCGCCGATCCTGCGCCACAGGCTACCAGGTACGTAGCACGCCCACGCCCTGCCACCCTGCCATACTGTAAACCAACGTTACTTTTCTAACTGTGCAAACCGCAAGTCGGTAGTCAACGTATAACGGCGCAGGCGCGGACTGCTGTTATATAAGAATGTATAGCATCGCTGCAATAAATTGTTTATTTGTTGGTGGCGCGCGCTGCATCACCTATTCTCAAGATAGTTGTCAAAAACTCAGTAGCTGAATGATAGAATAGGTACTTCTCGCAACTTCCCGTCTCGTACCCAAAACTAATATTCTCTTGCGGTACCTTCTTACAATGTTACAATCCAGTGACTCGCTGCGAGAACAGCTTCACACTGAATGTTTTGGTAGAAGCCGCAAGCGTAACCCAACTGTGGCGTATGGTGATGCCCATGCATCAAATATCGGGTATTGTTCTGTTTCCGCATAAGTAGACATTCTTCATAAATCTTCGTTTCCGATCCATCGATTGCACACTCATATTTTTTTGATTTCCCATTTTACTCCTTTTTCAGGGAACATGCCTTCGAGGATCTCAACAAGCCCTTTCCGACCGAAAGAAAGGACATTTGTGATTGGTTCAGCGCTGTTGATCCAGACTCCATCGCTTTCAGCCTTGCTGCTTCCTATTGTGCATAAATTGATATTTCCGCTACAAACATGTCCTAATTTCAATTTACCTGGCTGGCTGCACGCCAAAAGGCCCGCGCACAATTTGAAATTATGATGTCGCCTTAGAGTGCTTCACTGATGACGACTCTGGAGGACTACAGGTCACCGTCAATTTATCTCCGAAGACCACGAAATCAGACTCGTGACATTGGGACCTAGGAACTTCTGAGACGTCTGAGACATTCACATATCTCCATGTCCATTTCGTGGTGACATTCCCTACTACACACTTCAAATGAATGCTACGGATCTACTTTGCGGTTCGTATACTTTAGTCAAACGCAATATTACTTACCTGCTACCAAATCCTGCTCGCCGTTCACCGCCAACAAACCTAATCAAACGTACACCCTTCCTCTGAGCTGCCAATTCATAAACCACTATCACGCGACAAACGGTGACTGAAAGAATGTATCTTGCCAGAACTCCAAGTGCATCTTTAGGCCCCACAAAATTTGTGCTAGACAGGATGAGGGTTCCAAGAATAATATGAAATACTGTCAAGACAGAGAGAAACCACGCTAGGAATGTAAAGCATCGGCTTTCGTCAATGATTGCGTATTGTGGTTTTTTGTTCGGTCTCAAAGTTTGCCAACCAACCTCTCGAAGAGCCATCTCTTTACTAGCGCGATACATTCTGGAGATGGCGGGCCACTTTCTTGGGCTCTCCATAGCTTTGAGAGATTGACTGAGGGTTGAGCATGGCACAGGTCGGTCGTCCTCATCTAGCCGCCGCACTCTCATCTGGAACACCGCTGCTCCCAGCAGGTGCGCAGTAACGCCGAGAAAAGACCAAAGCATAGGCATGAATACAGTGTTCGGATTCACTGTGTTGACCGATTTCACGCCAAGCTGCCAGTTAAGGGTTGCTACATTTGCGATGGCCCCAATGATAGCGATGTATTCCAATAAGACGAAGAGCCAACGTAGTTTGCTACCAATGCTGGGTGCAACATGATGCTCATCGAGCCGTTCCATGAATATTTTATCGGGATCTTGATATTTGAATGCCCTCTCTGTGTAGATTGATGGTGATGCGGTGGCAAGCAAAAATCCCAAAAGCCGTCTTCTCCCGATGAAGGCTACGAAACACACTTCTTCCGAGCTGGTACCGAGCAAGGCGATGATTGTTGGAGTTATACCAAGCAAGACTTGGGAGCTACTCAATTGGTATTTGACGTATTCGCTCGCATTTTCGAGTAGGCAGTTGATCATGGGTTGGACGAAGAGGGTGAACTCTCCAGCTCCGGATAGTGTTTGATCGCTTGTGTTTTGACGGGTTCCGTAGAGATAGACCGAGTACTCGTCGGTGCAATTATGTTGCGAAATGATTCTGAACTGGAACACGTATTGGTTGAACCAATGTCTGAATTGCCGCCTTGATCGAAGTATATCATGGGGGTTTTGGAGAGCTAAAATGATGATGCCAATAGCTACGAAAAGAACGAAGACGAATTTAACAAATGGCAGAGTGTCTTCAGACTTCAATAATCGTTCACTGAGTGTGGATAATGTCTTTGAGTTAACGTCCGACGTCTGTACATGCGAGACTATTTCGGAGGATGGCTTTGGATCTGGCTCTGATTCTGAAGGCATGCTGGTCAGATGGTTTGACGACATCAAAAAGAAAAATTGAGTATGTTCTTGAAGTTTACGGAAGTGCTATAGCTGAAGATTCTAAGAGGAAGAGAAACATTGGTTAGTGGCTTTTAATCTCGAGGTGCGTTTGGGTCGCGAAAGGGGGAGCGTTGTCAGGACAGCCGGATTTGCTTTTGATTGCTTTTGTGAATCTATGTTATTTATTCTCAAATTCTCTTCGTGGTTTGTCAAGTCCTGGGCAAAGATGATCCTTTATTTAGCACACGGTCTCATACCGAGGCACGTGGCTAAATTAACAGAATACTACTGGCACCGGGTAGCAGGACGTTGTTGTACAATTATCGGGCGATGAATGGACTCGGTCTCACGTACAGCTTCAGCAGTTGACCACGGCACCAAGCTGAGGATCACTTGCATTTCGCCACGATGGCAGACCTGGTAGTCGGGTCGTACCAATATTCTAACTCAGGGTCATATCGCCGGGCTCCCAGCCAATCATCAGAGAAATGAAACGTCACGGCGGGGTGGCGGCAAGCGTCACAGGTCATGCGATCCGCAATGCCTCCTGTCACAGCGTTTGCCAGATCCGGTTCTAACTGCAGCTTCTGGGCGCAACCCTGCATCGGGCGGAAGCAGACTTTAATTACAATGTTTCATCCCGATGAGAGAAGAAGCGAAAGCCTCCGGCTTGATCGATCTTGACCAGTGAAGTAAAAAAATTGAGATCACCATTCTGGTATTCGCACCCTATCATTGTCGGGCTGGAAGCTCATGGACCACGCTCCTTTTTCCCTTCTTGTTTGCTTGACTTATTTTGCAACGTTCGTGAAGCCGTATTTCTCAGCCTAGCCTTGCATTGCATATTTGGCGTTCTCCCATGGCAATAGGATTTACTCATTGAGAGTCTCAGAGAACCAAAGCACCTTTGTTGAGCTGCGTGGCGTCCCCTACTGTTTTGCTCTGGCTTCTTGTCACGAAAGTTAACAAGTACCGAGAATACTGAGAAATCAAGAGCTTATACTCTAACCAGTAGGAACGATGGCGGAGCCTGCCCCGGAAGGCAGTCGCGATGGGAGTGGAAGTCGCAGACTACGACACGCTGGATCGGTGGACTTATCCTCACTTCCACAAGATTTTTTGATATCGTCGGGTCCTCAAGATTTGGTGACATGGAAAAGTAACAGTCGAGTGAGTGGGTCAGAAATGTGAACGGACAAAGACGACCACTGAACGAAGTCAAACAGCGCGGGTCTGACTCCAGTGAAAGCTCAGCATCTTCGTCAAACGCCCAGATACCTCTATTGCCAGGGACAGCGAGGTCGCAAGTCCTACCATTCTCTTCACTACCCAACTATCGAGCTTACATCAAGAGTCGAAACATCGGTCGGAGTCCCATTGCTCTCTTGAAAGATGGCTGGATACACGCCAAGAAGGTCTTCCACTTCGGAGAGCAACATCAGAGCAAAGGCAGTAGGCACATTGAAGTCGATGCAAATCGAACGAAGCCTCTCATCGATCAACGGACACGGAAACCGTACGTAGAAAATTGGATCCGATCAAACAAATATACCCCATGGACGTTCGTTCCCCGGCAGCTTCTCGCCCAATTTTCAAAACTTGCCAATTTTTACTTTTTGTGTTTTGCGATCATGCAGCTTATTCCTGGCCTCAGTACAATTGGAAATTACACGAATATCATCCCGTTGATGGTTTTTGTCAGTATTTCAATGACAAAGGAGGGATTCGACGATTATAGGAGACACAGATTAGACAAGAAAGAAAACATGCGAGAAACTCTAATCATTGACCCGGCCGCACCAATGTTATCTGGAGCATTGAACTGGCAAAAAGCACAGTGGCGTTGTCTGAGAGTTGCTGATATCATCAAAGTCAAGCGGGATGAGCTAATACCGGCAGACGTTGTGCTGCTTAGCTCAACGAGCCTGGGAGAGAGCAAAATTGCTTATATCGAGACCATAGCTCTGGATGGAGAGACGAGTTTGAAGAGGAAGCAGGCGGTCAAAAATGTAGCTGAAGCATGCGATACGCCCCAGAAACTTATCACCTGTTCAGTCGAATTCGTTACCGAGGATCCAAACCCGGACTTGTCCAGCTTCAAGGGCAATGTTATGGTCAATGACCAAACATTACCTTTGACTAATGACAATGTCATCTATCGCGGCAGCGTCCTTCGAAATACTCCTGAAATAACTGCAATGGTTGTCTACTCCGGAGAAGAATGCAAGATACGTATGAACGCCAGCGCCGACAAACACGCTCGCATAAAAGCTCCCAGTTTGCAATTCATGCTCAACAGAATTGTCATACTTGTGGTATGCCTGGTGATTGGATTATCGATATACAATACACTGGCATATAAGGCCTGGAAATCTGATGTCGAAAGCAAGCTCTTCTATCTATCTTCCGCAGTTGTCCCATTCCACGAGGAGGTCTTTGGTTTCATCATTATGTTCGGTACAATGGTCCCTCTTTCGTTGTATGTCAGCATGGAAATGATCAAGCTGGCACAGATATTTTTCCTTAATACCGATGTTGAGATGTACGACGAAAGATCAAATACTCCGTTCGAAGCGAGAACGTCAACAATCAATGAAGATTTGGGACAAGTCACACATATCTTTTCTGATAAGACTGGTACCCTGACCGATAATGAGATGAAATTCCGGAAATTGTACATTGCCGGAACCGAGTGGACTCACGAGGATACCGAAGTTGCCGGTCAGGATGCCATTCGAGCAGCAAACCGGTTGCACTTGAGACCTTCCACCCGGATTCTGAGGAGACAATCTGTGGCCAAAAGAAGCACAAGAGAACTCGTGAATTATCTGTCCCAGAGGCCGAACACCACATTTGCGGATAGAGCCAGGCTGATGCTGCTATGCATGGCACTTTGTCACAGTTGTGTTCCGGAGACCATCCAAAATGGAACAGCCATTGACTTCCAAGCATCGTCTCCGGATGAGCTTGCGTTGGTAAGAGCCGCTCAAGAGATGGGGTTTCTGATGCGGAGTCGCGATCACGACACCGTCACCCTATCGCTATCCTCCCCAACGGACACATCCATCAGAATCGAAAAATACGAGATTCTAAATGTGATTGACTTCTCCAATGATAGAAGACGCATGTCTGTGATCGTGAGATTCCCTGATGGTAGAATCTGCATTATTTGCAAAGGAGCCGATTCTGTTATTGTGGAGCGACTGAAATTGCCGGAAGTTGCCGCACAGGAGGGTGCTGAACCTCAAAGGCATGATGAACATGTCGATCGAAGATCGAGTTCAGAAAGACTTGGAATCGATGACCGATCGGCTGGTCGAAAAACTGATGTTGCCCCGGGAACTGAAGACAACAACATTTTCTGTCCGCCGAATACGCGCCAGACGTTTGCCTTTCCAGATTTGAGACGCTCCATGGCCGATTATGACGGGGAAATTTCGATTGCCGATGAAATTTCCGTTGGAGATAGTCGGAATGTCATTGAGAACTGCATTCGGAGCGTAAACAACTTTGCGAACGAAAGTCTTCGCACTCTACTCTATGCATATCGCTTCCTCGATGAGAAAGAATATGCACAGTGGAGAAAGATCTGGGATGCAGCTGCCGCAAGTTTGTCTGACAATGAGCAGATGGTCAAAAGCGCCGGCGAACTTATTGAAAACGACTTTGAGTTGGCTGGTGCAACTGCTATCGAGGATAAACTGCAACAGGGTGTATTAGAATCAGTCGATAAATTCTATCGTGCCAAAATCAAAATATGGATGCTCACTGGAGATAAACAAGAAACTGCTATCAATATCGGTCATTCGTGTGGTCTAATAAAAGGGCATTCCGCAATACTCATCCTCAACGATGAAAATGGGTCAAGCGGTACGGAAGGAATGATTCGCTCCGGGATTCCAATGCTTAAACAAGCAGCTCACAGCGTAGTTGCTGTTGATGGCCGTACCTTGACAACCATTTACAATGAGCCCTCTGGATTCCTCGAAGCGATTTTCTTTGACTTGGTTGTCATGGCAGATTCTGTAATCTGCTGTCGCGCTCAACCAAGCCAGAAGGCTCAGCTTGTAAACGGTATCAGAAAACGAGTACCCAATTCGGTTACCTTGGCCGTGGGCGATGGTGCAAACGATATTGCAATGATCCAAGAAGCTCAGATAGGTATTGGCATTACTGGTAAAGAAGGTTTCCAAGCAGCCCGTAGTTCCGATTACTCAATTGCACAATTCAGATTTCTGCAAAAGCTTCTTTTGGTTCACGGAAGGTGGAATTATATCCGAATGTGCAAATATATCCTAGGTACTCTTTGGAAAGAAGTAGTCTTTTTTTTGACTCAAGCTCTCTTCCAACGCTGGAATGGGTTTACTGGAACGAGTTTATATGAACCTTGGACTCTAACAGAATTCAATACTCTCTTTACCACACTTCCGGTCCTTGTCATTGGTATCTTCGAACAGGATATTGCAGCCTCGACACTTCTGGCTGTACCCGAATTATACACTATGGGCCAACGAAATAGCGGTTTTAATATTTGGATCTATTTGGGATGGACCGCTATGGCTGTGGCAGAATCGATGATGATATACTTTTGTATGCTCGAATTGTTTGCGAATGCGGAAACTACGAAAGACAACACCTTATTCTCCATGGGTGATCTTAGCTTTGTCGCGGTGGTTATCATTATCAGCATGAAGTTGCAAATCATCGAGATGCATAACAAGTCGATCATCGTGTTACTTTCAGTCTTTTTATCTGTTGGCGCAGCTTTTCTCTGGAATATCGTGCTTGCTGGAGTTTATCCGCTGATGACACCTTATAAAGTACGTGGAGCCTTCTTCGACGGGTTCGGACAGAATCCAACATGGTGGATGACGCTGATTATCATCGTTGTTTGCGTATACATGCTTGAGTTCAGCGTGAGCGCATTTAGAAAGACTCTCTTTCCAACAGACACGGATGTCTTTCAAGAGCTAGAACACGACAAGGCTTACAAGGAAAAGTTTGAAGAAGCTGCTGCTCCTGTATCCCGAAAAGAATGGAACGAGTATAGCGATGCGCCAGTGGTTGCGAAAGATGCGATGGAAATCCCGTTGCAAGACTTGAATAGAATAAGATGAGATGGAATCCATAGAAATAGAAGTTTGCTGAGGCCAGTAGTGTCGATCCGCAAGCCAATCCTTCCATCGCTCCCTTCTGTGCTTCTCCTTCAATAATTCCTCCCATTATATTTAGGTGTAATAGTTGTTTTTTATTGTTTATAGAGAGGAAATACCGGGGACTCTCTATATATATAGTGTAGATGCCGCCGGCATCGAAGGCCCTAGGCTACCTATCTATTGTGTATATATAGCATCTTTAGAGTTAGTGGCGTTTTCGTAGAGAGCCGGGACTACTATCTCGATCGGTAGACGAACTTAACTACCTTTGGAGAGTACCACAAAACACTCTCTAGTCGTTCCTATTTGTTGATATTTCGTATATCGCGTTTCGATACAAAAAAAGATGATAGTATTTAGAGGGGAATCGGTATACCGTTTTTATCGATCCACTCTATATCATCAACCTATTTTCCACCACTTTGTGTTGGTCGCTACCAAACGATACTATTGTATAGTCGAAATTCTCGGATTTTGAGGACGGTTATTTCGCGAGGCGGATAAAAACTCGTGAATCAAAGACGCTAAAGTTTCACAGCCGTAGCCTTCACAGCCGCAGCCGTGCGGTGACAGCTCTCGGAGAGCAACAAGTAGCCGTTGAGGGAGGGATTGGTTAGAAGTCGTCGAGCAGGGCCTTAAGGCTCGGAGGGAGGGTGAGAGGTCTTGGCTCTCCTAACAAAGTAGAAGGTTCGCAGCCGGCACCACGAACAGCTGGATCTCTTCGCCGGCCAATAATTCCTCCCATTATATGAGCAGCGCCCCCTGCAAGGCCAGCCGCAGCCACGTCTAAGCGCCTCCGTTTAACGACGCATCGCAAAGAACCACCCTCCGCCAAATAGACGTCATAATATTGCACTCTCCATGCCTTGTCGTGATAGTGGCGTGAGAATGCATTGCTGGTAACCTTCTCACTACATATTAGGGGTACATTCGGCCTTATACCTACCGCTGTCCCTGACTTCGCAGGGGGCCTACAAGGGCGACGTGGACGTTCTGCGTGGCAGTCATGTACGAGCTGCCATCCAGATACGGTAGCCATTCCTTGCCGTTTACGCGATGACTATGTCGACAGAGCTGTAATTTTGACGCCTCTCTGCTTCTATTGCGGCCGCGGCTGCGGAGGATTTTGAACAATTGTTCCGTCACCATCAGTTTGCACGGTTGAAGGGCGGCAGGAGGAGAGGCTAGCTCTCACGGATACGATAGGACTTGCAGCGACACAAAGAACATCATCAAGTTCACCCTCACTCTGGACTAGTTCTCCTTTACTAAGTGGGGAAGAGTCGTCGAATTTCAGGCTTGCAGGATGCGCAACTAAAGTGACTCGATTCCTCTTTTGATGAGATCTTTGAATCTTCGAAACGTTGCTTAAAGTCTCCTCGTACTCTGCGAAGACATCATGGGCTTTCCCTTCGGCAGCAACCGGAGCGGCTGCTAGGGGAGAGTATTCCAGGGGGACAACAGCCAATCCGTCTTGACCATCGAATTCAAGATGGAAATCAGAATCCGCCAGTACTATTCTTGTACTCTGGGCGCGCCCTAGAGGGGGAGATCGTTTTGGCTCCTACGGAGCTGGATAGCCGACAAAGGGAAGCTCAATGAAGAAGTCGAATTTGTGGAGAAGCTCATGCGGTCTCAAGATATGCAAGTAGGCACCTCTGGTGCGACCTAGCAGATTGAAATTCGGACTTACCAGATTGTTTCTCGAGACGCGCGAAGATATCGTGATATAATTACTAGGTACCTCAATATTTTCCAGTACGTCTGAAATCACATGCCCTAGGTACATAGGAGCCTTACCTAGTTAGGCTAGATGCCATGTGGGCAGTTTTGAATCACCCGTGATCCTCCACTCCTCTCCTCGTCCTTACCTATAGGTAGGCAGACTACTACGCTGGTTTTTTCTGGAACTCTGCGGAGCAATATTCAGGTCTCCGAGGTGGCTGGCAGACTTTCGTGGACCAGCTTCTTGGGTTATCTCTTTCCTCCGACTCTGTCCGCATCATACCATGATCAAGCCTTGGAACAGGTTTCCTTGCGGTAGCTGTTGAACATCGATTGCCACCTCTACGTATCCTCGCCCTGGGCAGATTGCCATCATTCGGTGAAACAAAGCCTGAAATGCGGGTGTGAACTTGGATGTCATTATTTCGCAGCCTACAAGTGGATATCCATGTCTCGAATCGTTGCTCAGTGGGGACTCTAATCCTGAGTACTCCTGGCGAACTCCTGGCCAGGGCGAATTGCACTTATCGAAAGGCTCAATCATGGCTTCGCCGTTGTGAGTTACCTCAAAAACGAATGCGTCACTGTATCACTGACTCGCCTGTAGAGATAGAAAAGCCTCACCTTTTGCTCAACCTCCCTCATGGAAGACGAATGTGAATCGCGCCAAAACCAAGAGATGGGTAGAAGCAAAATCCTATGCATACGATGGCGACGATTGGGGAGAGGCGGATGAGTTTGATGAGTATGGTGGTCCGAGCGAGTATCCAAATACAACGGCCAAACCAACTGGATTACGCCAAAAGGGCCAGTCCCCTCAATCGCCAGAGTCGGGTTCAGCAGGCCCACCCCCAAGTCAGCCGCTGTCCCGACAGAAGTCTTTTGAGCCCGGAGATGAGCGGCGCGTGTTCTCTCCAGGCACCGCTCCGACTGCACCGAACACCAATGCAGCTGTACCTTCAAGCCAAGGACCAACTCAATATGGCTCGAACATGACTTCCCGCCCACATCCCTCAGTTATACCTCCAGGTCAAGCTCGCGCACGCCGGACTGATTCTCTGGGTTGGGAAAGCGCCAGTAATGCAAGCGTTGGGTCCTCTTCAGCAGATTTTCAGCAACGTCGTGATTTCTCTCCCTCTGCGATGCCTCCCCCACTGACCACTCGACCGTTTCCTGGAACTTCCATACCAGAGAATGGCATGGGAGCTCGCCACCCACCACGAAAAAGTAGTCTCAGTCAATCAAGCCCAGTGCAAGCTGCCTCGCCTCCCATGCAGCCTATTTCCACTCCCGCCAATGACCTGCCAGGCCCCGAAGCTAGGCAGATGTCACCTACTACTACGCTTGGTTCCGAAGCTGAGAGTTCAGGCCCCAAACCTTTACCTTTCATTCGGCCTGCTGATATCTACAAACGCATTGAAGAGGAACGGCAGAAGGAGCGTGCTTCGACCGACTCAGAAAGACCCAGTATTGATTCACTCACGCGGGTCACAAGTGGCGATGCAGCTGCCGGGGAACTCCGATCACGTAGTAGCTCGGAGAGCTTTAGCCGTGCCGCTGCACGTAAACCAAGTTTTGAGCGTGGTAATGAGGGGAGTCCTTTCACTCCATCGAGGACTCCTCTTGAGCCCGTTCAGGAAAGGAAGTCTGTCTACAAACCACCTGAACTCACCGCTACAGGTTCTGCGAGCGGTCAGGCAGCATCTACGGCAGGAACTCCGCAAGTTATTCCTAGGTCCGGTGAATCTGACCGGGCCGCATCTACCTCGAAACCTACAAATCTCACTTCCTCCAGCCCAATGCTACCTCAAATCAACCCTTCTTCGGATTTTGGTGATGAGCTCTTGTCAATGACGACGATTCCTGGACAAACAGAGTCATTCCAGAATATGTCACTGAACACGAAGCGGTCTGAACCATCCGCTGCTGCTCCGTCTAAAGGCGGTGAATTATCGGATGGTCTACAGCACCAACCTTCACTTGGCTTCAGGTCGGTCGTACACCAAGCATTTGACAGACGTGATGACAGCTCAGTACCTCCAACTCCCGTATCAAGTCAAGATCAATCCTTGTCTCGTGACGGATCTGCGGTCTCCAGGAGTAACACGGACAGTACGGCTGGCATATCTCCGATCATTTCTCGCGCGTCTAGCGGAGCAGCTGCAAACACGGCAAAAAACCAAACAATAGAGGCCAGGGTATCTTCTACGCCCGCCATCGCAGAAGAGCCGGATGGCTCTGGTATACATGAATCACGTAGGACATCAAGTGGCACACTCCAGGGGATCCAACAAGTTCCCAGAAAGCCTTCGCCGGCTCGTTCACGCCAAGCATCTTCGGACACTGCCAAAGGATTCATACCTGGGTATCGTAGGAGTTTGGATCCTCCAAGTTCTGAAAACAGCCCTGCTAGGACTCCAAATGTCGAGGAAAATAAGCAATTGGTCCCCTCAGAGACGGGAGAGCTATCCACGGGCGTGAGCAACGATGAATCGGATGACCCAGGAGGCTTCCATCAATCAAATACCCTTGAGAGTGAGCTTAGAAGTGGAGCGCTCGAAAGAGCCTTGCCTGAGAACGCTCCTGGTCGCGACAGCACGCCACGGTCCCCTATTTCTCGAGCAGAGTCTCCATCCAAGGGTCGCGTGCGAGATCTTGCCGGTAAATTCAATGACATTCAATCTTCATCGAATCGAAGCTCTCTTGATTCACTGAGATTGCAAGAATCCAACCAGCCAAAGAACACTGATGCCACCACATCGGGCGGTGCCAGCAGTCCCACGACTCCCTTACGAGAGCAGAATAGGCATACTGATTCAGCTGAGAGCAGAGTTGAGAACGTGCGACCTCAACTACCTGGCGGCTGGGTCTCCGAAGCCCCTAGCGACATGTCTACTGCACATACTGATAATGCCCGAAGACCTGAGACTGTTCGTACACATGTGGATCAAATTCCTGTTACCGCAGGAGTACCTGTGGAAGTGGACTCGTCAAATAGCAAGAGCAATCCAATAGCAGCTGTCAGTGCTGCAGGAAATGCTCTTGCTGCATCTATAGCCCAAGCCACTGGTGCCACCACAGATTCCGACCAGATGAACGAAGGAAAGGGTTTTCTTCAGCACGCACCAAAGCAGCGCGGTGTTGGTGACGTTTACGTCCGGCCGCTTGCACCTGATCGGACCGCATCGTCAGTAGCTTCTAGTGCTGCTCCAACTCCGCTGCCGAAAGACACGCCACCATCAACAGCGTCTAAACAAGCTCCTGATTATTTTGCTGCACCTGGACTTGGAGGCGAACAAACGTCTGCTCCTGTGAATGCTCCCGCACTCCCTCGCACCAATACTGACGAATCATTCCGAGATTCCGAAAATGAAAGATTGCGAAGCGAGATCGAGAGACAATTGACCCCAGAGACTTTTGTTGACAATCAAAACGGGGGCGCAACCCGCTACCATGATATACCAGAGGAATCCCAGCCATCTTCTGGACCAAAGGAGAATCAAGGTCTGCCGCAAGAGTACGGAAGACATTCGATTGAGCAGGAGTCGGATAGTCCAATGAGCTCTAAACACGAAGCAAGGCCCCTGCAATTATCTCATAAGTTCAGTTGGGAGGATGACGACTCTATCGATGCTCCCACAGAACTGCCCGGTACTTCTCTAACCAAAGACACTAACGAGCAAACAGAAGCAGCAGAGAGTGCCATGAATACTGCGGCCATAACCCAAAAGCCCGGAATCAATAAATCTTTACCCGAAATGCCGGAGTCTCCATTGAGCGACCAAGACCCTGACGTTGGGACTGCTGAAAGTCCCGTATCACTTGATCAGACTGCAGCTGGCGCTGGCTCAGATGGCTTTCAGCAGACCGTTGCGGACTCGGCGCCCGTCAGTACCGCTGCTGAGACCGGACAGATAGCTTTCGAAGACGCTAACAATAGTAATCAGCCTACGTCAGCAGGTCAAAATGCGCGAATTCCACCTTTTCGCGAGATTTTAGCCATGAAAGACGCCTCGGCTCGGGTTGTTACGTATAACCAGACGAGGGACCAATTTGCGAGCCTCAATACCGGCTTGGCGGAGTGGTTGGCAGGCACGCTTGCTACAAACCCCGAACACGCTGGTATGACCTCGCCAGAATCCCATGCTGCTCCGTCTGCTCCAGGAACAACCACCACTCGACACAAAGCTACACCGTCCCTCATGAGACTGGGCAAGCTGCCAACTGCTGGGCATGGTCAGCAACAAAGCATCTCATCCAGTTTTGGCGATGAAGAAGACTCCGCGGCTATGACTAGTCCTACGAAACCAGCACAGGGCAGTACGAGTAGAGTCACAAGTCAGCAGGTACAGGCTAAGGGCAAGGATCTCCTCAAAAATGCTGGAGTTCTTGGGGGCAAAGCAACAACTGGAGCAAAGGGTCTTTTTGCCAAAGGGCGCAACAGATTGCAAAATAGGGGATCTGACAAGGTAGACTCCTGAATCTTCTTGAAACAATTTCGACGCATATCCTATATGCAAGAATACTGGGGCATGTGCTATGATTGCTAAATAATGTCTATCTATGGACGTCATTTTTGGTGTTCTCTCATGGAAGGTTTTTTTTCTTTTAGTGAAGCGTTCTACATGTAAGAGTAGGATGGCAATCATCTATTTCAATTCATTGATCTTTCTTGCTCTGCGGCCAATGAGATAGATGTTGATTTAAGCGTGAACAGGCCATTTCCCCTTCCTCCGACACCTCTCCTACTCGACGCTTTCTACCCTCGTCCCGTCGATCACGACCGTCGAGCCTTGCAATACCCATCAGGGATACCTCGACGTTTGAGTCGATAGATTCAACTGCTGCTGCTCGTACTACAGCACCACGACCGCAGTCGTACGCAGCCCCTGAAGCTTGGGATATGATACCTCAGTCACGTGTTCAGAGTCCCTCACGCTTAGGCGTCCTACCTTCCCCGACCAGAGAAATATTTCCCCAATTTCAATTTCCAGATTCAGAGGGTAAGGATGCTGAGACTACTGAACAAGCAATCTTGGATTCGATAGTACGACACGCCTCTCCACCACCGACTACCTCATTTAACCCGAAAGAACCTGTCCAAACGGATTCAAAGAATGTAACTGCTACCCCAGCTACACACGCAATCGCTTCGCTACCTAGTCAACGACCCTCAATAAGTGGCATGGAAGCACGTGGAAGCACAGCTACCAGCAGAGGTCTTTCTCCAACGCCAAGTGACCAGGGAGTTGTGAAGGCAGGCAGCAGTCCTGGGCTTAGCGAGGTGCCGCAAAGCGAGATGCAGCAAGGTGAAGAGCCTACGCGGTCCTCTCAGGGCCGTAATTCGACATCAATTCCAGATGAAAGGCCTACTGGATCTCACAAAGACAAGAATGACGACAACGTTCGGCACTTGAGTGCGAGTGGTCTTTCCCCCCCAGTTGATGCATTACGTCCTGAAGAACCCGCAAGGACGCAAACATCTTCGGTGTCAAGCATCGAGGCTGAAGGATCTAAGGATAATTCAGAGCTGAGCACTGGTGCTCATCCACCTGGCTTTGGGCACAAACGACAAGTATCGGGACTTGACACTGAAGCAAAGTTCAGTCCTGAAGTCAAAGAACCCCCTAAACCTCAGAGCACTACGAAGTCAGACGCAGAGTACAGCGTGGCAAATGTCAGTGATATCGGATCTCAAAGACTTGTTAGCAACCAGCCCTCAAATGAGGCGCGTAGTCGTGCTCACGAGTATTTTGCCCGGTCGATTCCTGACAAGCCTTCAAGTCCACCAGTGCACCCGGCTCTGAGGGATTCGTTCAATGAAAACACGGACCAGCTTGATCCTCAAGCGCGTGAAATTGTGGAAGGTCAAGACCGGGATCATCTATCGCCAAGTGCGCCACGAGATCGCTCTCCGTTAAATCCTCCATCTTCGCCGTCGAATCAAGAAACTGGGCAACCCGTTCTAAATCGCAGGTTACAATCTCCAAATCAACCTTACCAAAATCGTGATATTCGTCCCGACGCACGATATGGACCGTTTCCGCCCCAGGCGCAAGGTGGCAGTAGGCAGTACACTGCTAGTGACGTTTCGTCAACCCGCGACACAGCGCCACCTCCCGTTGGTTTGATGCAGCAACAACAAGTTGAAAGACCACACGACTCGAGCATACCTATGCGACATTCACGTTCTCCTCCTCCAAGAGTGATTCCTCCTGGTGCGCGATCCCAGCCACCTGCTTCTAGATATGGACAACCGAGCGGAACCCCACACATGGGCTTTTCTAATAATGGCCACCTTGGAAGACGGAACAATGGATATCCTCTGGATCCAAGTAACGTAGCATCAGAGTTGAGGGGCCAGTATAGAAACCCTGAAGCTTCACTCCCCCCAAACGTACAAAGGTCAGGACCTGGTGGTTCTGCACAGGAGTATCAAGGCCAGCAGCACCCGCGGACATACTACCGGGGCCCTGATCTCCCGCCGACAGGTCCTCCAGCACGGCCCTCTGCATGGGAAAGCATTGGAGCACAGCGCTCCGGGCCTCACCCAAGCGAAGGGTATGCTGGAAACACCACTGCAGGCGCCACGAGTACTCGACCTGATCAATCGACACAAGATGCGACTCTCCGTCGTGCGGCCACATCAAGTAAAACAGAGGGAGGCAAGAAGAAACGCTTTTCAATGCTGGGGAATTTATTCGGCCGCTCTGGATCCACGGGCCATGCACCGAAGCAATCGAACAAGTTGACCAAGGCCAATTCTTCCCGACGATCACAGCCACCACAGCCGTCCCTATCCGTGCAGCAGTGGGCGCAAAGCTCCTCGGCGCTTGGAAGCATGCGGAATCCTCAATATCCAAATGTTCCAGCCCCCGTTGTAGGACCTCGGGGCACTGAATCCATGACGTTCAGCCCAGAATGGCAACGGAATGCACAAACTCGGGGAACAGT
Source organism: Astrothelium subdiscretum (assembly GCA_021030935.1). Classification (NCBI taxonomy): domain Eukaryota; kingdom Fungi; phylum Ascomycota; class Dothideomycetes; order Trypetheliales; family Trypetheliaceae; genus Astrothelium; species Astrothelium subdiscretum. Next base: position 72,216 of record JAGFMW010000085.1, on the reverse strand, counting down.
ACCTCAGATGCGGGGTCCACCGGCTGAGGGATATTACGCGCCTAGTCAGACACGAGATGCAAATGCGATTCCTCCACAGGCCAATATCCATCGCGGAAACGGCAATCAGTATTCCACCTGGGGACCGAATACGGCAGCTCCGCATGTCCCTTCACGCAGCCAATCCTACGGGTCGAATCCATCCATCTCGCAATATCCACCCCATCCGCAACACCGGCAATCGTCTACCGGCTCTTACAGCGCCCTCCATCAGCTCTCGCCCCAGACCTCTCTAACCACACCACCCCTTGACTCCCACGCGTCGTCACCATACTCTGTCTCTCCGGTTCAGGCCAACAACACGTATAATCCGATGCTGCAAAACCCGAGTTTTGCCCCCCCGGACGCTATCTACGAACCCAAGCAGAATCCCGAGTACCAGCAAGAACAACGCAGCTACCACCAGCAGCTCCGGTCCACTCGCGACCACCGTTGGGGCTCCATCAGTTCCGTGGCTGCCGCCCGGAGCCCCGCGCAGCAGCATCCAGGACAGCAGACGCCATGGGAACTACAGCTGCCTATGGATGCTTCGCCAGATGCGGAACTGTATCGGCAGTCGACGCTGGAGGACCAGAGGCAAGGATATGGTCAGTATGTGTGGCAGCAAGGTGGGAGGGCGCCGGGTCCGCCCCACGGGTATCAGGGTGGGCGCGGAGGTTATCCAGGGCAGCATCCCCATTTACAGCCACAGAGGAATAGGGAGGAAGATGTCGTTATGAGAGGTGCGAGTTATCCCGGACAGGAATGGGCGCCTGAAGGTTTGGCGCAGGGCTGGGATTAGGCTTCGAGCTCCACAACTCTCGTCCGCTTTTTGAGTCCTCTTGCATTAGCGTTGAGCGTGATCAGGAAGCAAGGTGTCCCATGTTTTATGTTTGGAGTGTCTATATTCCCTCGCTTCGAAGTTCAAGCTTGTTGACAGTGAATAGCTTCTGACAAGATACCCCTCTTTGACAAGGCGAAGTCGTGGATAGCAAATTTAGAAGATAGCGCTTCAAGTAAATTACGTACAGTCGTGGGTGAATACAGAGTAAATCTCAAATCCATGCGAGATACAATTTATTGAGATAAATAAGTTTGCTGACATCGTAAGGTCCCACATCGGACTTTCCTCGCCCCACGTCCATTGCTGGGGCAGCTCTAACATTCCCGTAGCTCTCAACTTTTCTCACATTACGGTGCAATTAAGTGATTAACTCTATCATCCACACAAACCTCTTTCCCCTTTCCAAAATGGCTGATATTCAACCGCCGTTGAATTACGAACACTCTGCTGACGACATTCGCCCTCAGCATTCAGCTACCCTGCCTGCAGAAGTTATCACCTGTCTAAAGAATGCCCGCTTTGTATGCATTACCCCTAAGCATCGATCATATTGCTGCTTGTTAATCTCCGGTCTTAGCTACACCTCGCCACCTGCCACGCCAACCAACCTCACGTCTCACTCATGAACTACACCTACCTCCCCTCAACCCCATACTCCGCGCTCCCGACGATCATCATGACCACCAACCCATCCAGCCGCAAAACCCTCAACCTCGTCCGCAACCCCCGCGTCTCCCTCCTCGTCCACGACTGGGTCTCCCACCGCGCCCCGACCGCCACTCTCCCAACCTCCTCTCAACGCCAACCCCCTCCCTCTCCGCCGTCCCCCGAAGACTCCGCCGCCAACGGCAGCGGCGCGCCCCTCTCGCGTCAGACGTCAGGCGCCGTCATAGGCCAACAGCAGCAACATCGTAGCAGTCTCGCGTCGCTCCTGCTGAACCTCAACTCGTCCAGCCTGTCATCGATCAGCGCGACGATCAACGGGACGGCGTCGTTGGTGCCGCTGGATACGGAGCAGGAGGCGTGGTACAAGGCGCGGCATTTGGAGAATAATATGGCGCCGGAGGATCAGGGTGCGGAGGAGGGGGATGGGGGGAGAGGGTGTTTTATTGAGGGGGAGGAGGTAAGGGTCGTGGTGGTGAGGATACGGGATGGGAGGATTGCGGATTGGAAGGGAGGAGTGAGGGATTGGGTTTTGGATGGGGGTGGTGAGGAGGGAGGGTTAGATACGGAGAATGGAGATCCGGTGGCTGTGGATGGGGTTTGAGGGTTTGGCGGGAAGGACGAGAGCAGAGAAGCAAATAGTAGGACACCCGTCCGCGGAGGCAACATCACGATGCGCAATGCGGACAGGTGGCATGGGCTTTTGCAGAGCATGGGATTGAAAGGCTAAGAGAGTTCTGGGAATATCTTTCTCATTGAAGTGGTTAACAATAACTGAGAAGGACCTCGAGAAGGTTGGCTGATGCTAATATGTAGCATATGGTGGAGGGGTTCAAGGGCAGAGCCGCATGTTCCATTACGGGCTCTATCCATGAGAAGCATAGGGAGACGTATCGGAGTGTTCAAGTGTGACCATTCTGGCAAGGCTCAACAGGGCTGACGCGGAGCCAGTTATGGTCACAGTCCCGCGAATTAAGCTTTTGAGGCTTGATAGAGAGTCAAGGTATGATCGCATTACAAAAATAGATTCGATATCTTCAAGAGCAGCTCCATTATCTATGACGGCGCCCCAGCATCAAATAGAACAGTCTCCGCCGGACTCATGCACTCCACAATATTCCACCGCACGGACCATTGCCTATTACAATGTCGGGCGAGACCCTCTTTCGGCTGTTTCGGCGAACGATTGGCCCTTCTAAAAGCCACCATCCCGCCTTTGCTCCTGTACTCACCTCGTTGCTGGAGATCTTCCTCAGCTGCCAGCATGAGATAGGGAGAATCCAAGATCTGTTTCGCTTCCCTGCAGAGGCAGCGACACCCGTCCACGGCGACTGGGCGAGATGGACCTTCTAGCCCGCAACGCGCTCCTATCACCTTGCTGTAATTTTTGTTGCCGCCTTTGCCCACGTGCTGTGGCATTTTAGAAAAGCAACTCTGGCGCATGAGAGTACAAAAGGTAGGTTGCCTTGTGGCCCGGATCTTGGCATGTTGGATTCAGTGCTATCAAGTACCATTGCCAGACGGCTACCCAGAGCTTGGTCTCTTTTGCCTTGATTCTTCACTTTCATACCTCTTCTCTAGTGGAAAATCTTTCACGGCAATCGCTGATATGCAGGCGAATACTATGAGTACGTTCGGAACATTACCATTGTCGCAAGGAGATATGTTACCGTGGGATATCGACCGGCAACAATGTCAGATACCGCCAGGTACCGCCCGTTCTTTCTTTCTTCGTAATTCTATCACGAGTCCGCTGTTCAACAGTACATTAGCCTGAACATCGGACCACAGCCGGGTAATACAAAATCCTAATTCATCGACAGGAGCGAATGGAATCAATCCACAGGCCAATGCGACTAACTCAGCAACGTCTTCGACTGTAAATCATGAGGGTCACGCCTATGCTATGCCCATATCTCCACCACCAGCAGGCTCAAATTATTTGCACCAGGCCGTCTCTGTGGGCCAGTCGGCACTGCCGCAACCTGGGGGATATCCTCCCACAAATTTGTTCACCAATACGATGGCTTTCCCATTAGCAACGCCTGGCAATGCTAGTAGCTTTTTTCCCCAACAACAACATTACGGCCAGATATATTTTGGACCTCCCTCGCTTCCAGCCGGGGCCATGATGCAACCCTCAAAGAAGGCTTTAATTGTGAAGAAGTACGCAGGTAAAGCTAAAGACCTCGCTAAACCTGCAGGCATTGTTGCAGGTGCTGCTGCCGTTGAGGTGGGTGGGCTTTGCGCTGGAATGGACATTCTGGGGGGCGTGGCACAGATTGCAAAAGCCTACAACAATCATAAAGCATCTCAGGTACGGAAGCTGAGGTTGCAGAATGATTCAAGTGCTCAGAGCATACCAGTTCAAACAACATCAACTGGACAGCAAAATGATCCTATACTGGCTGTACAGCAATTGAGCCCCCCACAACTTTCGCATACGAATCCGGTGCAGCTTACCATGCAGCAAACCGTGCCTCCCGTGCAACCTTCTTTACAACCAACCGGCTTACCTGCAACCATCAACCATTTGAATGGTAACACCCAACACGCGGTCTGCCAGACGGTAGAACAGGGCCAATCAATGCATCAGCAGCAAAGTACCGTTCAGTCACAGCAATGCACAACCCAGTTACACCCTTTATCTACTCCAAATTTTTCCCAAGTACCAGACATACCTCAGCCTCTCCAAATACCGAGAAAGCCCCTCGCATCTAATTATGCTAATGAGCGCCCTGGAGGTCTTCCCGATATGACGCTCCTCCAAAGTTCAGCGACCAATCAATCACAGCTCCATCGACCGAATGGATCAAGCTTAGTCACAAAATATCCTGAAGAATTCTATCAAGCTGCCTCCAAGCTTCAGAACTTGCTCGAAAAGCATCACGGAAGTCACGAGCAATCCCAGCATCATCGTTTACCTCAGAATCACGATAATCTCAGCCGGACGCTGGTAAAATTGCTGAAGAAAATGCTGCATGGTCATCAGAGCTCCTCGCCATCAACCGCTCCGAGCGAAACTTGGACCCAGTCGGCTTATCAATCGCCACCAAGTCCGAGGCCTCCAGCGGACCCTCAAGGGAGTGCTATCCCGAACCTTACGAGCTTGCCGCAGCAACAGGCCTCATCAACTTCAGTTGTGCAGAATAGTGATCCAGGTAGCGCTTTCCCTTCCGCCAGCTTGCCTTCCACATCTGCAATGCAGGCTCAGGCACTCTCAAACAATGAGTCCTCACCCATTTCAGCAAACGTCATCGCACAACCATCCACGGACTGTACCACACCGTCTACTCAATCCTCCGAGCAACAAGGGCAATCCGTCCAGAATGGGGTTGCATCTGGAGGGAATGATCCCGCGCCGATCGGAAATGGTAATCAGCTCGTCGGGAATGATGTTACATCAAATGAGAGCGATACGCCACCTGTTGATGACATAGCACTTGTTGATCTATCTTCGCTCGGCGGGAGTGGCTATGATGGCTATGCCGACGGCACTGGATACTACACACAGGGAACCACAATGTTCACTAGTGAGCAGCCAATCGAGCCTCTACAATCTATGGTGGGGGCAGGTTGGGGACCTACGATATACGGAGGTGCTCCTGGAAGCGTAACGAGCGCCACAAAACCAAATGTGGTCTACACAGATCCACCGGCGTACACCACGATCAGCAATGGCTACACCTCCTCGAATACCGGAACTGACTTCACATGGGGGCAGAGTGGTGTTACGAGCACAAACAGCGGCACATTTTTCAGCTCTACGGTTGTCCAGGACACGAATTTTGGGGCCGCTGCGAGTTATCCTTCAATCGGTAGTCAACAGCTCCAGTCTGCTCCGGTATTGAGTCAGGAGGTCGATACTTCCTCGGCCATAACGGAAACTTATACTGCCGTGACAGATGCTACTGAGTTTACGCAGGAGAATTCTGACAGCTCTAGTTACAATACGACCCTATCACTAACTGCCGATGGCTCCGAGAACATCGGCACGGACAGTTGGACCTCTCCGATTACGGATGTTACCGATTTAGCGACACTCAGTCTGCAAGACGATTCTAATGTGGACTCTGCTTAACGACGAAGCGAACGGGGGCTGGCTCGACTCTTCCTGGCTTGGATGCAATGACGTGGGCACGCAAGACATGATCTTGAGCAGCAATAGACTGATATGAGTTTTCGGAGAAAAACACTCTTGCTCAAGGTCGGAAGCGGGAATGACGTGTCCAAGGTTGACTTCACCATACTGCGGCACTTGCCATTTCATGTATCGAACTTCGGTGAAACGTCGGCCAATGTTACGGTCTTCGAATGTTCTGAGAAGCTCTTGTGGTATTGATGCCTCATCGATAAAGTCATCTTCGCTTGCCCTGGGACATCCGCCCCACTTATTGTTTTCCTTTGCTGGGTTCTATTAATTTCCACTTGATAATGTAATGGAAGCAAGGATCTCTAGACAATATGTTTCGAAGAATCTCTCACCAGCTTTCCTACTTTCCTTTGGTTCTCTACTTTTAGTTGAGCGTCGAGTTGGGTCAAAGCAAAACGGATAATTAAGTTCCTCTAATGACAGGTCTCCAGTATTCATCTGTTGTATCACATGATCATGTTATTCTAGGCGCAAGAGGTTCCGGATATTTACATCCTGCTCGAGCCTTTAGAACGCTTATCCCTTAGGCTCCTGGTGCCGTTGCACACGGACGTTTTTGTATGGGTTACCTCGCAATCGAATATCAGCATTCGGCCTCAACGCTATATTTTATATCGGTTGCAGGTTCGAATATAATTTTTCCTAAGTAACCAGGAATAATACTGGGTGTTCCCCAGCCCAAACCCCGAACTTTGATGAAAAGACGTCCGTGCGCGAGGGCATCGGCAGCCTAAGGATAGAAGACTGGATAGGATGACCAGAGGTTGGGGCTCAGATTCTAACTCTGCATTCAGCGCTTGAAAGGTGAAGAGCTAATTTCTATGTCCTCAGATGATGATTGAACCTGAACATACACTTGCAGGCCAGACCTACTGCGTTAGGACATGACAATTCCCATTTCAATCCGCACGAACAATCCTGATATTCGCCGTCCCCCGAGCGCCATTACCGTGCCTTGCATCGCTGCACCAAATCATTGAAACCGTCACTACTTTTCAATTGCATCCTACGCATTGACTGCAACAACATTGTCAGGCTGGAGCTGGCTATCCTGATTTCTTGCAGCCTCTTCTTCGATGCAAACCGGAGAGGCGTAGGCGGTATCTCCAACCGGCTGACAAGCCGTCCATCGCAGCAGAAGATAGGCGTCATCGGTGGGTTCGTCGGCGCCCAGATCGAGCTGTCGGGACTGGCGAATGAAGATGTGGTTGCCGTCGAAGTGCGCCTGTATAATTTGAGCAGCGCAGTTGTGCTGGAAAGTGACCACAAGGACCTGCAAAGAATACGAGTCAGCATTTTCAGGAGCGGGCTTGGGTTAAAGGTGAGTCTTACAGGTATTATGTGGTGGTCTGCCAAGCGCTTATGTCGAACTTGGCGTTTCATGAGAGTGACAGCAGTCATGATAGCGCTGCGGAGAACCTCCGGGCCGGACACGTACGAGTCCGCCACAACGCAGGTCATGTGTGGTGCGGATTCATCAGGAACAGCGCAGGCGGATCGAGCTTGGAATTCGTGGCAATCATTGTGGGGCAAGCAATTCGGGTTGTTATTGGGTAAGTAGCCCTCATAGACGGGAAGCGTATTTCGTCCATCCATGCAGCTGGCCCCAGTCAGATCAGGTGTCTCAAGAAGCATAGCGAAGTCAAGACCTACACTTCGGCCCACGTCGTCTTGTCGAGGCACTCGGAAGCCCACAACAACCAGTCCACTCTGTGATACGCTTCATGAAATGGAACACACCAGCCGTCAGTCTTACAAGGCTCTATTTTCCACTGGCCCTCTCCTTTCTTAGCACAAGCAGGACATAGCCTCTTCCACCGGTGCGCAGATTCTCGGACCCGCTCCATCAAGTCCGGCAGCCTGTTGCTTGGAAATGGAACGAAGTAGCGAGGACCGATGTCACAAGAGTTGGCACCATCGACATCGAGGTCGTCAAGCCGTCGAATAGAGAGCGACAGGAGCTGATCATCGTCCAGCGTAGCAGTATCCGTTATCTCTTGGAGATCTAACTTGATGTCGGCCAATTTGTAGAAATACTGCAGATGAGACGCTCGACGAGTCTCGAATTCGCGGTATTCACGAAACTCAGCGAGTAGCTTTTCGGCATGTGCCTTGATCGCGTCTTCGAAGGATTCGTGAGCCTCAGTCAGTAACTTTTCAGCACGTGCTTTGACCGCCTGCAAGGTTTGAATATCCTCCAGGCGAGCCGCTCGATAAGACTTGAGGCGACCCTCCACTTCAGGGGGTAATTGAGAGCTAGACATAGGGTAGGGTAGAAGGATGACGGAAATACTTCTCGTAGCGGACAAGAAAACTTGGAGGGGGGTTTGGAGAAACAATGCGTGGTGCTGGGATTTTAAGGTGTCGTAGAGTCAACAAACTCCGCGTGTTTTGCATGGCGACGCGACGGTGCAGCAATGGTCACCACAGCAACCAAATGCACATTTCCCGTCAGCTTGTGATCGGTTACAGGCGTGCACAACGGAATGCGCTGGCCTTGGTTTTCTTTTTTCATTCTTACCCCCCAAAAGATTCTCGAACTTGCGCCTACAGTCCTTTCAGGAGATTTTGATTAATTGCAGCAATAAATGGAGACATCTCCTGAACCCATTTTTACAATACAGTATACTCTTCTGGATCAGTCCAAGTGCATCTCTCCCCGTCATTTTCGAAGACTCGGTGATCAGCGACTCTTTCTCAAGGAGGTCTATTTTAATCCGCCCAATGGCCTGCTCTAATACCCTCCCGGGCGCGGCCGGATGTGGCGCGGAAAGTCACTCGCCGCTGAATTCGATAACCAATCACTCCCTAGGCGCTGGTTAAAGCAAAACAAGGGCGTCAGTTCGTACCACCGCCGACAATGGCAGCCTGGCGGAACGGGAGTAGCCCAGGCCCCAATGAATTCTTTTTGCATGGCAGTATAACCCGCAGAAGCTATACAAGAGTTTCCCTTGATCACCAAATAACTCACTCAAAAACTCTATCCATTACACGCATACCCTTGTCGCATATGTTACTGGTATACAACAGATGTGGAAAAGCAAGTCAAACCCCCAAACAACAGGGGAATGGAGGAATAAAGCATCCGAAAAGGAACTTGATCTGGAGTCTTTATCTGTTTGCGGGATAACATACAACTCGGCTTCACATTTGACAGAAACCGAATTCTGTCATCTTAAGGTGCTGTGGGAAACCAAGGGGCCCGGAGAACTCGATCTATCTGACTTTGTCAAACCGACGACCGATCAAATAGCCCGCAGAGAAGACTTTTCAGATTTTGTCGAGGATATCAAGACCAGTCGATATCATGATCCGCATGATGGCCTTCATCAGGGCGGCCTGCAAAGCGGCTTATTTAGTCTTTTTCATTACTATACCCACCTAATTGGGCGCCGCGACGATGAATATCAACCTGAGCAGACTCCCAAGATCATGAAACTTCGACCTCGAACCGAACGCCAACCAGGAGAGCTTAACGTCGATGCCAAATTTGATAAGTTAGGACTCGGCGAACTCGCGACCCCAGAGCAGCAAGGCAAAGACGTGACCCCGGAACAGCGGGGCAAGTCCAAAGCTGCCGTCTTATCTGCAGTGTCTCCCGCAACGCCCTCCTTGTTCCCGCGAACCGAGTACGAGGCTATTGTCAACCTGGCTTTGGTCTCGCTGTTAAGTCTCGTCAGACTCCGCGCCCGTTGCCTTGGAGATGCCCATTGGTTACCTGATCCAAAGCCCTTCAATCTCCGTAGCCGGGAGTCTCATCCAGTGCTGGAGGCTAGGGTGGACGGCTATCTTCGACGAGCAACTGACGCCGCTACACGTGGTATCCTGGAGGTCAAGCCCTATACTCGCAAACAAAGCAAAAAACAGATAGAATGGCAGGAGAGTGCCCAAATGGCTACCTGGATTGCTGAAACGCCTGGATCTCATGCACCTGGGGTCTTTAAAACTCCTCAAGGCCCGCCTGACTTAATGAGGTAAGCAGAAACTATGCGCCACCAGTGGATGTCAAAAGAAATGTCGTAGGTTTCGCGCTGATTAGATTGGGGTGTCCCCGAGCTCAATTTAAGAGCCACGCTGTACATCGCAGTTGATAGCAACCTTGAGTCTCATGTTACGTTTCCAGCTTAACGGTAAAACCGCTGATCGGGGGACCCTCAGTCAGTGTGCGACTTATTTTGTCCTTAAGTATAAACTACGACATTTCTTTTGAGATCCCCTAGTGGTGCTCCCATCGTCGTGAGAGATCGGCGACTTAGAATTACAATAAATGCTGACTGACTACGATGAGCAAAGACGCCTGCTTATTTCCCAGGACCGACATGAGATCTATATCACCATTGCGGAGTACGACGCCGAGTATGAAAATTATGTATGTGATGGTCGAGACGTCGCGGCAACACAGGATCCTATCACACCGACTCGACCTCCGCGGGCCGCAACTAGCTCATCTTCACAACCTACATCCAGGAATAGAGAGGCAGGCAGGCCGCCTGGCAAAATGCCAAAAGCCAAACTGCCAAAAGCCTCTCTTGCAAGCCTGAACTCTCCTTCTGATCGAGCCGAGGCTGGGTTCTTGAAAATGAGGTGCTTTGGGCCTTTTCGGATTGATGATTCTAAGCACATGGGGTTCTTATGCCTAGTGGTGGTTGCCCTTACACTGGAAGCCCTCGGCATCCAGCCAGCACTTTCCATGAACACGATATTCTAAAGTATGTCAGACACCTTATTGGGGTGCCCCCTACTCTATTCCAATAGATCTGGATGTTAATTATTATTGAGACATATCTCGAGCCTATTATGACTGTTATAACAATCGTTAAACCGGACATGGGGAGGACCCCAATGGTTATTTGCAAGCTGTGGACACAAAAGGGAGTGCACAGCCGAAAATGAGAATCACTGTAAGATATGTCAGACACCTTATTGGGGTGCCCCCTAGTCTATTTCAATAGATCTAGATATAAGCTATTATGGAGACATACCTCGAGCCTATTATGACTGTTGTAATAACCGTTCAATCGGAGATGGGGAGGACCCCAGTCGTTATTTGCCAGCTGTGGGCACAGTAGGCGTGCACAGCTCAGAAACGGAATGATTGTGGAGGATTTGAGTCCACATAGAAGCTCGCACGGTAAAAAAATCCGCAGGAGACAGAAATCTTGCATGGATCAAAAGCTCGTAAGGATCGGCGGTTTAAGAGAAAGGGTATTGTATTTGCGATCAATCACGAGTGCTAATCATTCTCCGAAAGTGCCCCAAGTGACAGGCCCCCGGATCGGTCGAGTCTTTAGACTTAGTACGCAGAGGAGAAAATCGATAGGACTAGTAGGCCTATCGGTCCGGTACAGCCGAAAGAAAAGAAAAGAAAAAAAAACCATGACAATAGAGAAGGCCAAACGAAAAGGGACAATGCACAGACAATGCCAGCACGACGGGTTTACGTATGCGGGAGGGCTTAGCCGTGACGCCATCCGCGCAAGCAAGGGTCGTGGTTATAGCTTGTAAATACGTACCTACAACCTCCGCATACGCCAGTTTCTTTTGCGAAACTTATCTTTTCCTCCTCAACGTGAAGCACAAGATGGCAACCATGGATAGCCCAAGCTCGGGCGTTGGTAATGGCTTCCACGACGAAGCTCCGAGCACGCCCACCAAACCTGACCTTCCCTCCTCTGAAGCTCCCAATCAAACCTCAAACGACGGCGTCCCTAAGGCCGTGGATGAGGTTCTTTACTCAGATGTACGTCTTTGCGTCACCTGTTCTCGCGCATACTGACAGGACTCGCCTAGATTGGCGTCAATACGCTGCTCACTCGGTTGAAGCAGAGTATTGCTTCCGCCCGAGTATGTTCCAAGATCGCCTCCACCTCAACTCACTTTCACTGACGTCTCTGAAGGACTTTGCCGGCTTCCTCAAGAAGCGCTCCAGCTTAGAAGAAGATCATGCGTCAGGTCTCAAGAAATTATGCAAATCTACTCACGATGGGCTTCGCCGACCGGATGGGAGACAGGGCTCTTATGCGCGCCAGTTCGACGAAGTTACCCGGATGCATGAACGTATGGCAGACAATGGCATGCAGTTTGCCCTATCACTGCATCAGATGCATGAAGACCTCAATGAGCTGGCCAACAACATGGAGCGAGGGCGGAAGAACTGGAAACAGACGGGCTTGAGTGCGGAAAAGAGGGCTTCAGACGCTGAAGCAAATATGGAAAAGGCCAAGTCAAAGTATGAGTCGCTTGCAGAGACCTACGATCGGGCGAGGACAGGTGATAGGGGTTCAGGCCGAGCATTTGGATTGAAGGGGCCAAAATCAGCAGCTCAGCACGAAGAGGATCTCCAGCGCAAAGTGCAAGCTGCAGATGCAGACTACAAGGGGAAGGTGGAGGCAGCGCAGACTCAGCGCCAGGAACTTTTGAGCAGTTCAAGGCCGCAAGCCGTGAAAGCGCTTCAGGAATTGATCGCTGAATGTGATTCGGCCTTGACTCTGCAACTACAGAAGTTTGGTACGTTATATGGCACGTATGATAGTCAAAGTTTGGCCACTGACCGAGAATTAGCTTCGTTTAACGAGAAGCTTCTGCTTGGCAATGGTATCATTGTCGCCCCGCTGAAGAATGAACCAAACAGCCAAAGGAGCCTGCGCGATGTCATCTACGATATTGACAACGAGAAGGACTTGCACAATTACATCTCCAGCTTCGCACCCAAAATACCCTCTCGAACTCAAGGCATCGAATACAAGCAACATCCTGTGCGTCTCTGTCAAGATGGATATGGAGATGGGAGCTGACAAAATTGCAGAGCCTTGCGCCCAAACAACAAGCGCCTCAGATCACCACCAAGATTCCATCACAACAGCAGCCTCCCTCAGCCTCTCAACCACCTCCGTCGTTTCCAATGCAGCCCGGTACGCAGCCTGGCTCATTGCCCGGATCAACCAATAATCGACAATCATTTTCACAATCACAGAACTTCTCCCCGCAGACGTATCAGCCACCAGCAACAGAGCAGAGCTACCAAACGCCATCACCGCAAGACCGCTTCATGAGTGGCGCACCTCCCGTCCAGCCCTATGCCTCTCAGCCTCCTTATTCTAGTAGTCCTCAGTCGGCAAGCCCATACACTCATCAGCAATCAGGCGTGACATATTCGTCAGATCACCTTCCTCCCGTCAAGCCTGTATTTGGCGTAAGTCTAGACGAGCTGTTCCGACGAGATGGAACTGCCGTACCCATGGTGGTATACCAATGCATACAGGCTGTTGAGCTGTTTGGATTGGAGGTGGAAGGTATCTATCGGATGAGTGGAAATTCGAATCACATCAACAAGCTGAAATCAATCTTCGATCATGGTACGGCTCGACTCATTCATTTAGAATGTCACACTCTCTTTCATGCTGGTTGACTAATCAACTGTCCAGACTCCGCCAGAGTAGATTTCCGCAACCCAGAATCCTTCTTCCATGATGTGAACAGCGTGGCAGGCCTTCTCAAGCTCTTTTTCCGCGACCTACCTGATCCATTACTCACTCGAGAGAATTACTCCCGGTTTATCGAGGCAGCACGTAAGTTTTCCAGCCATCGACCTCATGGGCTATCAAACAAAGTTTTCTTCTGGCTGACACGATTTGCTTTCAGAAATGGAAGACGACATCGTTCGTCGGGACTCCCTCCATGCCATCATCAACGAGCTCCCTGACCCCAATTATGCAACGCTCCGTGCCTTGGTTCTGCATTTGCACAGGGTCGCTGAACGATCGTCTGTCAACCGGATGAGTTCGTCAAACTTGGCGCTGTGCTTTGCTCCAACGGTCTTAGGAGCGCATTCGGGTGCCATCTCAGACTCGGGATATCAGGCTAGAGTTGTCGACACGATCTTGCAGAATACATTCCAGATCTTTGATGAAGACTGAAGGGAGGAGCGTCAGGTTTGCAGTCATTTGCCGCGGAGTCAGTGAAGTATTTTCCGTCGGAATGTCGGATGGAAAAGTTACCTATTGCAGAATTTCCTGTCTCATTCACAAAGCATGCGTAGCAAGTGTCATGGCGATTCTTTTGGGCTCGGCTTGGCTTTCTAGCAGAAGTAGCAGTAGTATCGATTACCTCTTATCAAAGATGCATACATTCAAAAGGGGACAATAATGCTACAGGCTCAATGATCACTTAGATAAAAACTGAAGTCATGAGCAGAAATGTTTGTACAGAGGGGAGAATGTCATTACATGACGAGATGATCTGAAGCCTCGTTAAAACCCCGCAAACCCCTGAATCAAATTTGGGACAAATCGGGGAAAGAGCACTCCAGTCACCCAGCAGAAACAGAAAACCATCCACATGAGAACTCCCTTTTCCGGCCACAGTTTCGCCAAAGCCACATTGTGGCCCCAAATTCCCCCCCAAAAAAAAAACGCACAGCGAATCGAAAGCCCAAAATGTACAGAGAACAGAAACCCAATATCCACAACGAATAGAACTTCCAACCACGCCCAGCGCTTTCCCTCAACAAACACTATCCCATTCCATCTCTTCCGTCTCTTCTGTGTCTTCGCTCTCTTCGCTCTCTTCCGTGTCTTCGCTCTCTTCACTCTCTTCGCTCTCTTCACTTTCCTCCGTCTCTCCCGTCTCTTCGCTCTCTTCCCTCCGCTCCTCCTCCCCCTCCACCTCCACCTCCCTCTCCTCCCTCTCCCTCACCCGTCTCGGCACCACCCACTCCATCCTCACCCTCGGCGGCCCTTCCCTCAACCCACCAAACACCATCTTCAAATCCTTCCCCTCGCGTGGATCCCGCCGCGTCTCCCCCAACGATGGCCAGGTCATCCGCAGCGGCGGCCGTGGCAGCACGGGGTAGACCTGCTGCCGCTGCTCCGCCACCCAGGCCTGCGTCCGCGGCGACGAAGCGGGGGTGGTGATGGTGGCGGCGGCAGCGGCGGAGGCGGAGGCGGAGGTGGAGGTGTAGGTGTAGGTGTAGGTGCAGGTGGAGGTGGAGGCGGTAGGGGCTGCAGGGGCAGGGGCAGGGGCAGCAGCAGCAGCAGCAGCGAGCATTTGGGCCCTGCGTGTGCGGCCTAGGGCGTCGGTGCGGTGATTGGGGGCTGGTGTTGAGGGCCCCCCCATGGTGGATTTGGTGGAAGCCATGGCTTTTGGAGCGATGGCTTCGTTTGGTTGATTTTCTTGATTTTTTGACTGGGGGTTGCCCCGGTCGGAAGGCAGAGGTTTGGAGGCTGTTTGATTTTGTTAGCGAGGGCTGGAAATTTTGGGATGGTGCTTGGGTTTGATGATTTCGGTTGGGGAGTGCCCCAGCCGAGAAAATGGCTGATGGAGGGTCGACAGCTTTGTGCGGAAAAGATGAGAGTTTTAGACTGGTGCTTGACTTACTCGAGATTCTTCTGGGGGGTGCCTCGATGTAAATGCAGCTGTTTGAAAGCGTTTGTGGTTGTGGTGGTGTATGCTGCAACTGCAGGGGTGAAAGGTAGGAAGGATAATGCAAACTCGATTCTAAGCTGGGGGCCTCCGGATATTATAAGCTGGGTGCCTTCCCATTTCGTTCTGGCCTAGAGCGTACGCGTCCCAGCACGGTAGCTATAGTGATAGGAAGTGAGGCAGCTATTTACGAATGAAAACAATGAAATATGGTTCGTCTCCCTACAAACTTAGTGACTCGACCCAACCTAGCCATGTCCTCATCCAATAAGATGACTCAAGCAGAAGGGATGCAATAGCCAGAGAATAGCAAGGCTACAATCAGGACCAAAAGAGAAAGTGACAGAGATCAAATTTTAGAACCGAAAAGCAGAACTAGAGATTCACCACTAGGTCTTTGCAGCATACTTCTCAGATACCTCGGGATTAGACCTTCTCCTGTTTCAGCCTACGCCCAGGTCTTTAGAGCACTCGAAGCGTCCCCCTGTGGAAGCCAATCGACGGAGTTTGACACGACACGGCGCATCTTTATTTTCACTATCTTCCCGAGAGCGGAGATTCAGGGAATTGACGGGAACAAGGCATTGAAGACATGAAAAGCCAGAAAGACCGCGCCGACGATATTGAAAAAGCCTTGAAAATTTTCACCTCACCACTTGTGACTTCGATGCCCTCTGTCCCACGGCTTGAGGACCATGTTTTGAAGAAGAGGCAAACGTGAACTTTAGATTCTAGTGCTTCGTGTATTCGGTGATGCGTGCGGAATGCCCGGCTCAACCGTACCACAGTTAGACTACACTTCTGCCTGAGCTAAGAAGTTCACTCGTATACTTACCACAGGAAAGTGTGTCTCTTTTTAGGTTTAGTGCAGAACGGATTCTCATTGAACTCGGGTAAACCTCGGATGGGACATAAAGTTAGGTCGAAGATCTCGTCTCGATCCATCTCCAGCCAAGAATGCCGGGCATTATTCAAATCTGTGCCGCCTATATCAGAGGCTATTTTGACCCTGATGCGGGCAAACCCGGTGTTCAAGAAGGCCCCTTTTTCAAACACGGTGACTTGGGATCCTTCTGTCGGTGCTTGCAAGATGCAGCAGCAGTTTTGAAATTTGACATATCTCCACTCCTAACTGGACGGGCAATACAATGGATTGCCGATCTATCTTTTGGCGAACGGCAAAAGACGGCCGCAGAATGGGCTTCGTTCCTTCAGCGCTGGGATTTTCCACGTCCGAGTAGAATAGAAATTCGGATGTTCAATGGTCCATCGCGTACAATTAAACTGATACCATATACCGAGGCGTATGGAGTGAGTACTTTTGAAACCCTTTTGATCCATACTAACCCTTACAATATCTTCATCGATTCTATTTTTGTTTCTCGAGGCGTCGACAAGGCTCACAAGGACCTTCATCTCCATTTCCAGCCTGAATCCCGGAATTCGATTGATACTGCCATTATCTCGGCTGCAAATTGGGAAACGAAAGAGTTTCTTCGAGAATTGTGGGCGCATGAGTGCACCATGTATGCACATATCATCGATCGCGGTGTTCTGTGTGTTCAAAGCCAAGACAACAAGGACTCAAAATACGAAATACAAGACAACGATCGTCCCTCCCATACACCTCAATCTGCTCTAGAACGTCTACCACGAGACGTCAAGTGGCGGATTTACAAAGAAGTCCTCGGCGATACCCCTATCGAGCCTTCCTGTGTAGCGCAATGGGATCCCATGGCCGAGAATATCCAGGTACGCTCTTACACTTTGCCGTCACTTCCTAGAGACGGCCTAGACGGCCTAACTCCTCTAACTTCGTGGCAGCTTCACTCACCGGCCTTGCTAAGGGTTAACAAGTCCATCAATGCTGAAGCCCGAATGCTTCTAGCTGCAAAACCGCTTCGGTTAACACGTTACATCCCACTCGACCATCATCTCATTGATTTTATCAGTCCTGAATTGCTTCGAAATATAACCACTGTTCACTTACAGGTGTCACCGGGATCAATGTCCATGGTCTCCATGCTGCGACAAGTTCTCATCAAGACATCATTTACTGATACACCAACCCAACACTCTCCCGCTATTCCCCAACTTCATTCCATTAAGAAACTGGTGATTAACTTTGTGGATGAGAAATTCGAGTTTCATGCCCGGCACAGAAGCTCTTGTAATGGCCCTTGTAGCGTCTGTGAATTCAGGGCGCTCTTTATCCAAGGTGGTTTGGGACTGGAGGTAAACGACGTTCAAGTTACCGGAGATATGCCCGAACAATGGAAGGTGCATATCGAACGATGGATGACTGGGGGCTGGCAAGCTGTTCTGGATGCGGCAGACCCTTATTTCCCATCATTACCTAATTGATTCTGACGTAACAGTACTCAACCAAGAATGTTTTGTTCGGCTTTGTTATAGGATCAAAAGGATTCAAGGTACTTTATCGGGCAGTGGTTATCTGTATATAATCTAGGTGGTATTGGTTAAATTTCGGTTAGTGTTTATTAATATATTCGAAATTGTTGTGGGAAGATAGTGCATCAGGTATAACAAACTGTAGACATAAGACTCAGGCAAGGTTGGCTCACAGAGCGCTTCGATAGGGCGGGCGGTGCTCCAGAATAACTACGGAGTATTGTGAATGTTATTCGCCACTTCGGTCCGTCATGTCGCACAGAGGCCTGTCCCAATCTGTAGGCATCAATGGCCAAGGGATGGAAGAGGAACGGCTCAATGAACAAGCGAGCGAAAGATACTCTTCGCACTCTGCATCTGCGTTGCGTATTCGCCATCTGCACTTGCTACCGGCGCACCCAATATTGGTACACAGCAGCAGCCGAGCACTCTGCACGCCGCCGGCAACGGATCAGAGATTCGACACAACATCTTTACTTCACAACCAAGAGTGACCCTGTCATCTGTTTCCTTGTCGATCGGTCGGAACTAGCACAAACAGATTTTCTACATACCTGCACGTTGGTTTTCGCTCGGCCAGAGTGCAGCTTCTATCCTGTTTGGATTCAGGCAGAATCATGAATTCATCCAAAGGGTCCAAGGTAAGCAGAGAGATGGTATTCGAGCCATGAGATACTGAATGCTGGAATAGAAACGTAAAAGACATGTCGTCGTTCACCAGAATGAACGTGACACTGATGTTGATACCTCCAAACCCACCGCGGTATTTACGCCGAGCAAAGCACGACAACATACTTTGAGCGTTGCGCTTCCCGGCTCAGTGATTGCCAAGTACTTCTCCACTGAAATCATTGAAACTCTCATGATTCGCGTTCTAACGTTTTGCTAGCGCGCTGACGCATGACCAAAAAACAGCAGTCGCAAGTCAGATCGGTCGCGCTCTCGCTGTCTTTTGCGCAGACGAAGTCATCGTCTTTAACGATGGCCAGAATCAAAAATACAAGGGCGGTCAAGACTACCGAAGTGCAGGTTCAGTGAACGAGAATGAGCACACTGGATGGACTGATCCAGATCATTTCCTTTATCACTTGCTTTCCTATCTAGAGACCCCTCCTTTTCTGCGAATGTCACTTTTTCCCTTTCACCCAAACCTCCGGACGGCCGGGGCTATGCCAAGCTTAGATATGCCGCATCATCTTCGCGCAAGTGAATGGTGCCAATATCGCGAAGGTGTTACTCTTGAGGATTCTGAAGGCACTGGGCGCCATTCGAACGGAGACAATGACGAAACGCCAAAGGCCAAGAGGAACAGGAAGACTGGAGGATCCAAGTTTGCTTCTTCTTCTAACGAACCCTCTGACAGCACTACGGTTGACGTTGGCCTCCCCGAAAAAATAAAGATCCCCGTTTCTATACCTCCAAACACGCGCGTAACCATTAAAATCCCGACTTCCGAGACCACAGCTGCAGGAGAACCCCAATCCACTGCTGAGCCTGTCCATCCGTCCGCTCCTCGCGAAGAATCAGGCTACTACTGGGGCTACACTGTCCGGCGGTGTTCCTCGCTCTCCGCCGTCTTCACCGAATGCCCTCATGACGGCGGGTATGATCTGAGCGTCGGAACCTCAGAGCGAGGCGAGCCTCTGTCTCGATTCCTACGTGGGTTTGACAAGCAATCAGATCGAGAAGCTGCTATCGAAGAGGACGAGAAGCCGGAACAGTTACCAACGAATTGGAACCACCTCCTTGTAGTTTTTGGCGGGCCGTCGGGGATCGAAGCAGCTGTTTCAGCAGACAAAGAGTTGACTGCGGCGGGTGTCGAGGATGCAAAAGACGTATTTGATGCTTGGGTCAATGTCTGTCCTGGCCAAGGGAGCCGGACGATACGAACAGAGGAAGCGGTTTGGGTGGGAATGACGAGCTTGAGGGAATTCGTAAGACAGAGGGATGAAGCGTGATGCACGGCATATCTGGGAAAAATCTAGCCTCGTGAAGGGAGCTGAGTTGATATATCCTCGATATTCCCAAGACTACTGGGACACGGAGGTCCAGCCTGGTCTGATAATACACAAAGTCTGGTCTCTGTCCGCTCCATCGTACACAATCGTACACATTACCCTTACGGTAGATGGTGTGCCTTTCAGAAAGGCGCTCACGCTCTTAGTGCGATATTCCAGATCACTCCTCGGAGATACGTTCTTTTATGCCGACGGCATGACACTGACCATAACGTCCATTCCCACACCATCCCTTCCCAGCACTCATAGCCATGTACGAATGGTAGGATGGTAAATCCACAGGCCCATTTTCAGGGCTCCTTTTTAATCCTTATCCAGCTTGCCTTTCCAATCCCCCACATGATCACATATCACCTTCGCCGCCGCATCAGCAGAGAACTGCCGACCTATCGCTTCCACAAAATCTCCTTCAGGATCTGCCACACCATCGTTAGTTATCATCACTTCCTAGGACCGCCTCTCTTTGGTGCTCTCAAAAACGTACCCATAAGGTAAAAGTAAATACTATGATCCACCAAATAGTCCTGCCCAGGCTTGACGTCCGGCGGCGTTGAAAAATACACACGGTATGCCTTACACGTCGACTTGATCTGTTCCCACGAGCCCGTCAATCCGATCATATCCGGATGGAACTCATCCAGATATTTCTTCATCACCGCCGGGGTGTCCCGCGCCGGATCGCACGAGATGACGATCGGCAGAAGCACATTGCCCGCCCCTTGCTTCACGCGATCGATCATGCCTGCCATCTTGTCGAGCTCTTCCGGGCAGATGTCCGGGCAGTGCGTGAAGCCGAAGTAGATCTGCGCAAAGCGCTCGTCAGCCCCGAACAAGGTGATATATTTGAATGGTAGGCGGGAGAAAGAGGAAAACGACGACGACGACGACGACGACGACGACGACGACATCGTTTATGACCACCAGGAAAAAGCCTCGAGCTCTCTCGACTTACCAGCGCATACTTCCCCTTCATATCCTCGTGCGTGAACCGCCGCCCCTCCTGATCCACAAGCTCAAACGGTCCGCCGACCTTCGGCTTGCCGATCCCTTTGGTCGTCTCTGCGATGCGCTTCCGGTTCATGCGTTCTTTCTCGGCGCGGAAGTAGAAGGTCATGCCGACGCCGGCGAGGAGGAAGAGGACGCCCGCGGGCCAGGAGAAAGGCTGGTCGAGGGAGAGAAAACGTCAGTGATTGGAATGGAGAATTTTTGAGAGGGAGAGAGAGAGAAAAGAGATTGAGGGAGGAGACGTACGCCGAGTCGGTTGCGAGCTTTTGCTTGTTCGACCGTTTTGTAGGTTTTGGGGCGTGGGCAAGTGCTTGAGAATGGCTGTATCCTAGTCCTTTGGTGCGTTTGTGTGCATCTTGTGGAAGTGAAAAGTTTGAAGCGTGTTGATTGAGGCGTAGCAGTTGTGAAGCTTCGGCAAGCATTATGGGTCGTCGCTGTTTTTGAGATGACTTGACATTGGGATGAGTAGGCGGACGGTAAGTGACGATAGGTTCTGAGAGGCAGTCGGATTGATTTGTGCTGTTTGATGCATCCTGTCGCTTCAGCGAGTGAGCTCGCCATTGTGACCACCTAGAGAAATGCGACGTTATGAAGAGGTTTGAATATTATTGATCAAATTCTGGTCATGGTCTCTCTGGAAAGGTCAAAATATCACTAAATCTAGAAAGGCGCACGGACCGCAGCTTATTCGGCTGTGACATGCGATTCATCTTCTAACACTCAACTTTTATTGCGACGTTGTGAAGAGATCTCAGAACGGTTCTATTCCAGTGATTAATGACTACCAGAATCTGCGACCAATTTGAAAAGTCCACCTTTTCCTATCGGTCATGGTCACTCCAACGCAAATAATCAACTCACTAAGACCGAGAACAATGTTCACTCGGAGACAGCCGTGAATATCGAAAGACCTCAACCGTCGCTATGCATACTCAAGCCATCAATCCCAACTCTATTGCGCCAGTCCGCAAGATCAATCACTATAAACCAATACCAACGACCCAAAATGGGTCCGATAGTAATAGGTATTCAAAAAAGTCGAATATTCATGACAAGCAAAGAAACTTTCGTCTACTTTTCGTCTACTTTTGCCGAGCACCAAACAGGCTCAAGCTGAGACTCGTATCATTTTCGCCCATAGGCGGAGGTGCTTGAAGCAATTCCCATCGATTCAATACGAACGGGGTCGTCTTCAAGTCCTGATTTTTCGCATTCATCGACTGCGATTGCTGTAAACGAGAGGGAATTTGTTGTGGCGGAGGCCCCATTGACCCCGGCGTAGCAGCAACAGGCTGAGGGTGTAAGGTGGGAGGATGAGCAAGACCAAGCCAGGCATCCGGCGGCATGGATGAGCCGAAGAGGAAGAGCTGTGCGTCACTAGCCGAGTTTGAGGCGTATGTCTCGGAAAAGTGACTGCGTAGCTCGAGCGAAATACGATCGGAGAAGGAGATGGTAAGGTCAAAGATGTACTCCATGAGGTCTGGACAGGCCTGTAACTTTGGCTCACGCATCAAAGCGCAGAGCACGTCGATGATGCGTTTTTGCGTATCTGCTGAACCGGGCGTATCAAAAAACAGAGGCTGGTTAACGTTGATCAAATAAACCATGGCTTCAATCCACGGCCGTCTTATTGGCATCGAATGCATGAAGGATGTCAATGAGTCAGTGACGCTTTTTGGATGATCTTCAGGCCTCGCCATCGTTTCTACGAGCGCTCTGAGTCGTCCTATTAGGCTCTCGGCAAAAAACGATCTCTCTGATGAGGCTGGGACCTGAGATGTAGCCCTTACGAGGGAGAGGTATCGGTCCAGTATTTTGCTGTGTTCGTCTGCGTTGGGGTCCTTTTCAGGATCAAGTTCGGAAAGAGAAAGGATGGTATCTTCGGCGCGCTCTCGAACCTGGATTCAAAGTCAGCACAGCAGATTTCAACGAGAATCAGAACATATAACAAACCTTTTGTGTTATTTCTAATGGCATAACCTGCAGGAGATCAGGCCAAACCGAAGAACCAGCTCCAACGGCTGCTTCAAGTGCACCGGAAAAGACATCATCACTTGTGCCGTCAAATCTAACAAAATTCGAGGGATCCAACTCAAATAGTCTGGATAACTGACGCAAAGCTAGGACGCAGAAAGGTAGAGACAGATCATCAGCGATGTCTACCAATGCTGTGACCTGACTCTGGAGTGGCATTTGTGAAAAGCCTGCAAGGGATCAGAGAATGGCGCAAGGGAAGAGAGGGCAGGTTACGTACCAGCAATGCCTCCGGATTCAACCATCCGGTCAGCTAACGCCTTCGATTCGGAGGCACGAGAGGCGTTCCCAATACTCTTTTCAAACGCTGCCAAGACTGCGCTCGAGTCGCAAGCCAAGCGTTGCGTCACAAACCTGAGAACCCCAGAGTGCAGTATTTTAAAAGCGTCGGCCGTATCTTCCGTATTGAATGCTTGGTATATGAGGCCGAGGACTTTCTCCTCATGATCCTCACAATACATTTGTTGACAGACTTGAAGACGGTATGCATCCTGCACCGCTTGTGAGCAGGGAAGTCACAGAGAAATCATTTGACTTACTGGAGCATGATATTGGTCTGATGGACAGACTTCTGACGGAATGAGCATGTTGAGAATCAATGAGCATTTGTCTCTTGTCAGAGATTCGAGCGAGGTAGCTTGCGGCTGTGATGCCATCTGGTCTTGTAATACAGTGGCCGAGTCCAGCAAAGCCCCAATTGATAAGCACCCGGAGCCAGCGAGAGAACACAAGGCCTGACGGAGGTGTTTCGTATGGTCTTCTCTGAGGATCCGAACAAGCCAATCACGGACGAGCGACTCAAACTTCTTTTCGTCGAACGTTCTTAACCAATAGAGCCAGCAACTGAAATTGGCAGCTTCAGCACCTTTGCCCTTGGCTTCAACATGCTGTTCCATGCGGGCGGTAATTTTCTGAAAAAGGCGAGACATTGTGGGTTCGTCCATGGTGGTCCCTGACGAGAAGATCCGCTCGATCTCGTCATTGGCATCGTGTTTGGAAGATTGCATCATCTCATTAGTATCCGAAACAGGGGAGCAAACAGCGACAGCCGTCTTTTGGTCGCAGCGAGCAAGATCCCGCTCAATCAAGGGTGGCACCCGTGGATCGACATGAATTATAGAGACAAAATCTCGTAAGGATAGGAGGAAGGCTCTTGATACTGGCCTTCGCGCTCGCAGATTGCAGAAACGATCAATTATGATTGTTGACAAAGGCTTGAAAGCGCCAATGGCAGCAAAGGTTCGAGCATGGTAATGAAGTGTATCAGTTGCTGATGCGAGAACGCTGTCGTCGTTCGAGCTAATGCTGATATCAAGCATGTCGGCGAGGACAGCAAAATCACTACAATCTTCCAGCAACGCTCTTGCGGCACAGAAGTCTTCGTTCGAAATTGCCGAAACCTCTTCCAAGATCTCGAGGTCCTCCGCCTTAGCTTTGAGCTTCGCCCTATCACGTTTTGTTATTCAATGCATTCGTAGGGACTGAAGGTATCATACAGGTCATCAGGTTTGGTATGCCGCTGAATACTTCGGCGCAATTGCCGGCCAAGTTCGAGTTTTGCGGAGAGATTGAGGTCGTTCACAGAGATTGAGGTGGGCCCCTCGCCGGACTGCGAGAAGAGGTTAGGCACGCGTTGTGCGAGTATCAAGGAGCTCCTCTCGGCATCGTCCAGCTCTGATGCGACCTCATAGCATGCTTGCTGTAATAAAGACTGTCGAAGGTTGATGATGTGGTTGGGTAACCGCTGTACAGGAAGCTCAGCCAAGAGCCGGACGTGAAAGGACTTTATCTGGAAAAGGATGAGTAAAAGGCAGCTTGTTATCACAACACTTGTTCGGAGACATACCTCGTTATCTTCTGCCAAGCAACCTTCTGAAATGAGCCATTGCAGATATCGTCCCATGGAGAAGTGTCCAGATCGAACAAGTTCTGCAAGAATGCGGAAGATGTTCATGGGAGACAGTGTTTTTGAAATTGCGGAAAATCTGAGAAAGGATAGCACCGCTTCATTTACATCAACATTAGTCATTTGCCATTTCCGTAGGAGGCGGACAGCCAAATATATCCGGTAATCGCCAGTTCGATATCTCGAGGACGCCCATGTCAAAATCATTGCCACAAGTTGTCGCCTATCAGTCAAAACATGAAGACATTGTGTTGATAGTTCGCCAAGTGGTGTATCGAGGTCAAATTTATCCAAAAGAGCCACCAGCGCTCTTGTGGGGTTCGAGAACATGCTCGACGACTTCGAAGGATTGCCAACGAGCCGGTCGTTGCGATGCTGAATATTCGAATACGCAGGGTCAAGTCCAGGCTCCAAAGAATGTCCTGGCGGCGCTTGAAGCAAATGTTTGTATTTTTGCCACGTCGAAGGGAGAATTAGGCATCCGCGGTGAGACACTGCGAGTGTTGTGAGCAGTATTCGAAGGCGGCTAATGAGGGCTTCGTAGACTGTATCAGCATCTTCGCCGTATACCTAAGGAAACACAACAGTCAGCGAGAATTGTCACCATGCGCAGCAACGGAGCTTACGGAGTTAAGATGATTCAATAGAGATTCGGCCAATCTCTTCCCACGCAGCCGGTTTGAAACAAGATACTTCCAGTAGATTTGAATGAGGAGCAGCCACATCGGCAATTGATGATACTTGGCATTCTCTAGACAGGCAAGCAACCAGTCCAGATATTGCTCGCGATCAAGAAGGCGTTCCTCGAAGATTTGTGTGGCAAGTCGAGTTCTGCTGGCATTAGCTATCGCTGCGTTCGGGATTTGAAAAGCATCCACGGCAGACTTACCCGTACTGCATTTTTGGTTGCCAGTCCGGTTGGCCACAAAGACCGATGAGACATTCGACGAATTGTTGTACAAAAACAGTCCACTCTCGAACCCATTTTATCTCGCCACCGATTGCAAAGGCACCACTGACACCCCTCCGCTTGAGGCCGCGGATCTCATTGGCACCAATGCACTTCACCAGCCAAACAGCCCTTGGGATGGGGATATTTTTGTTAAGACATTGTTCGAGCAAAGCTTTGCCTTTGATGCCATGCGGTACGTGTTTACTCTGCCGTCGAACCGGTACATCTGGATTGGCCAAATCACGCAGCCAGATTTCTCGTCGTGTGTCAGTCATTGTGATTCGTGGCGGTGGCTTGAAAGTCGACCCAGTTGTAATGTGTGCCACTTGTTGTCGTTTCTCCATAACTGTCACCAAAAGGGATGAAAGAGTCTGAAGCCCCTGTTTGTTCTTGAGATGAGACCATAAGGATGGCCTGGCCGTATTCGTCTCATGTTGGGGATTTTGTGGTTTATCAAAGAATCCAGATTTGACGACGTGTTCGGTAAGCGTGTCTTCTGCATGGCGGGCTGGCTGGCAGGCTTGCCAAGCGAAAAAGTCTGCCGCTTTGCGTTTGCCATGATCCATCTTGTCACTATCTTCCGCTGGTCGCCAGAACTCATCTCCTGGAAGCACAGTCGCAGAGTCGGGCAGCTCCAAAGTGGCAGTTTCTGCCGTCGACCCCGGTGCAATTTGATGACTCGCTACTCCAGCATCATCTTGAGGTCGTGAAGTTCCTGGCCGCAAGGGAAATGCTAGCACGGGACTGAGCCAAGATCCACCGCCGTGATCAGGTGTAGAAGCGGAGGCGACGGGTTTGGCTCCTTGCCCTGTGGCCGGAGGCTTGAAATCATATTTTCTGCCGCCTATAGCAGCCTGCTGTCCTCCCACCGACCCATCACTCTCGTAGATCTCGTTCTGAGGTGTGCCTATTTTCCCCTCGGTAGTCTGCTCCCCAACTCCCCGACTCTTGCCGTCGAAGGCCAGGTCACTCACCGCATCTTGCTGCTGAGCCACGACCGAGCTGGTTTGAGAATTGAGGCGTGGGATTTTGGGTGGCCGATGTCCTCCGTCATTGACAATGTGGTGCGAAGGGCGTGACTGGATCCCCGCCGCAGGACGTGAGTTCATCGCAGGAGCACAGTATTGCCGGCATGGCTACCCTTATCTCGGATGCATTTCGGCGACGGCGAATGGAGAGTGACTTGGGGCGAGAAGTAGGTACATGAGCAGCAGAGCAGTATCGCAAGTGCACGAGGCTGAGTTGCAGCAGATGGGATGCGCAGCTCCCTGGGCAGCTAGAGAAGGGCCGGGCACGAGACGATGTGGTTCCACGGGAAGGGAAAGTTCGGATAAGCGTGCAGGTGGTACATAACTAACTGCAGATCCAAGCTTACATCGGATTCGCCCACAGATAGGTGAGCCGGGAGCACCGTGGAGCTCGACGACAGCAATTGTGGCGCCGGCGGCTGTATCCGCCTCCGGTCGTCCTCCTCGCTGGAATTGTCCGTTTAGCCGCCCCCTGCCCTTTCTCGATCGGAGCGCGCCGATGGGGGTGGTTAATGGAGGTGGGAGGTTGGTGAATTGCGGTCACGCGGACATTCATTCATTCCATTGCAATACTACCTACCCGGAGTACTCCAGCCATTCACGAATACTGGACCCCATATTGGCTCAGCTGTGAAGTTGGGATGGATGGCGATCAGAGACCTCGGTCCAGATTAGGCATGGCGGCACCACAGGGTCCGTCTGTTCCGATTTATGCAAGCGATCGCCTTAGCGGCCTTTTATCCCGGACAGCACGCCAGAACCGAGGAAGACGACATCTCTTCGACATTTCCCTCCGTCTGCTAGCTATTCCAAGAAAAGCCTGGCACCCGAGCATCGTCAAGGGAAGCCGCGACTACAGATTCACTCCTGACAGCTTGGTTACCGGCTTTGGGAGGCTTCTGCAGCAATGTCTTCCTCCAAGAAAGACATGAGACGACCGGACTTGAGTAAGTGCATGGATCAGTAATTTTTTAGACCAGTTGCTGATCAGGTCAAGTTGTTCCTTACCGGGAGCCCC
Source organism: Astrothelium subdiscretum (assembly GCA_021030935.1). Classification (NCBI taxonomy): domain Eukaryota; kingdom Fungi; phylum Ascomycota; class Dothideomycetes; order Trypetheliales; family Trypetheliaceae; genus Astrothelium; species Astrothelium subdiscretum. The sequence continues at coordinate 44,745 of JAGFMW010000085.1, read as the reverse complement.
AAAAGGGCAAAGACGAGGCCGACGTTACAAGTGAGGATCGTCCTACTAATGAGGTATTACCTGTTGTCCTAAATCGAAATGTCGTAGGTACGATGTCGAGCACATTACCAATGGTTGCAGTAAGTGATATCCTTGAGAAGTAACTCACTGGATAGAATGTGCTGAGATGTCTTAGATATTTACGAGAAACAAGTACGCAGCAACTGCCAGAATCGATGAGCTCTTGTCTAGCGAATCTCTAACATTTCGGATCGAACAGACTTGTCGGATGGTAACGACCTTTCAATCCCTTCAATGGTCGCAACTCTCACTCATGATTGTAGGACGGCCGTCATTTTTGCTTTGCAAGCGTGGTTGGCTGAGACGCCCGAGCAAAAGAAGACAGCTACCACACCCGCCTACTTTTCTGTTGGAATGGCCTGTAAGTGCAACCGTGCATGCTCTCAGTAGACGAGATTGGCTAACGTTGGAATAGTCATGGCCTGCTTAGTAGTGAGTGCTCTTTCTATGTCTAGATGCTCATCGGCCGCTAAGGTGACATTCTTTGCGATACAGTCGTACATGCCGCTCTTCCTGCCCCCCCAGCCCGCACGGCTACGCGGTGGTAGCACTGGCACTGATGCACCTCCGCCCGTACCTTCGTAAGGATTTCGACCTTGCGTCTGTTGATATGCTTCCAGTCGACCGATTTGAAGCAACCGCCTGATCGTCACCGTCTTGTAAGCGAGTGAGAGAGAGAGAGAGAGACTGAGAGAGACTGAGCAGTCAAATCGGCTTCTCTAGATAGTGTATTATAGTTCTAGACCGCCTCAAAGAGGTACAATGACAATGTATCATAGTTGTTTTTGATGTTGATCATGAATCTAGATCCTTACGTATCCTTATCGTAATCTCGCAAACGGACGGATGGAAAATCGTTTCCAACCATTGCCACTTTTAATGAGCTGAAGTTGTTAATTCGGTGGCAATGACGCATCTCGAAACTTAATGTTATGAACCAGTCAAAATTGGAGTCGCGGATACACTCATTCCCTGCTGAGCTACCTAACGAATGACGTAAAGGGACTAGCGCGGTCGGGAGAAGGAAGTTCCTTCCCGGGAGGGCTCAGCCTCCTTGTGCCACTCTACCAATCCAACATCCCTCACCTACTGCAACTCTCCACTCTGCTCTCTCTCCGCTCTACTTTTCACTTCAGGCAATCAAATCTCTACTGTCTACCTTCGACTTCAATTCAACCCATTTAAGAGAGGTTCACCCGCAGCAAACGAGTTTATGTCAACTATCGAAAATCTCAAGACCTTCGGTACGCTCTTCCTTCCCCACTTACGCCCGCTTCTCATATCTGCGATCGTCGGGCCCCGCAACATCTGTCTCGCCCTTGCCCGACTGCACATTACCAAGCAGATACATGTCGCCTCACTTCTCCACTCACTTCCGTGTACTCTTCTCTCATCGAGGTTGTATTGACTAACGCCACCCTCACACAGACCCGTTCGCCGAGGCCGACGAAGAGACCGGCGAACAAAAGCAGTCCCAAGGGAATTACATTCATATACGTATTCAGCGTGAGTCCAACCTCCAGCGCCTGCGACGAGATCTTCAAACTGAAAACTTCGCTCTGCTCACTTACCCCAAACTCATGCTAACACCACTTCTTGGTAGAGCGCAATGGTCGTAAGACCTTGACCACGGTGCAAGGCCTCCCCAAGAAATTCGATCAAAAGAAGATCCTCAAGGTCATCAAGAAGGAATTTGCCTGCAATGGCACCATCGTCAACGATTCCGAGATGGGCGAGGTGATTCAGCTGCAGGGCGATCAGCGCAAAAATGTCCAAGAATTTCTCATCGACGAGAAGGAAGGGTTGGGGCTAGACGCCAAGACCATCAAGGTGAGATGGGACCGCCGTACAAATCTCGATCCTGGCAAAATCCGGCTAACATGCAATGTTATAGGTCCACGGCTTCTAAGCCCGCCACGCCGCGCCCCGTCCGAATCACTCTAGGCCAATGGACTGGTCTCTGACCTCCGCCAGATAAGACTTTTCTTGTATCGGCCGGATCCTTTGAGTTCGCGCTGTCTCTAGGGATGAATAATGGGCTTACGACGGGGCTGGCGTTGGATGATACCCTCACATAGAAGGAATCGCTGGCAATGACTGGTGTGGGCTATGGCTGCTTTTTTTCGACGATTATATGGTTTGTTTCGTGCTTTACGAAATCTGGTCGCTCACTCTCGATGCTTATTTCCCTTTGCCTGTACTGCTCGGACCTGCACCAGTCTAGCCAAATAGCCATTACAATCTAGTTCGGATGATTTTATCTTTACCCCTGACCAGTCTGACCACATAGTATGGTAGAGGATATGTGCTATGCTCTTATGGTACAAGTGGAGAATACGAGCGCCATGGCTATGCACAGAAAATTGGAAATATGTTGGCCAACCCCAAGACAATGTCTCCCATCCAGCACTCTTCCTGGTGGACCCCGAGTCCGCTGATCCGCATGGTATCTTCCAGAGATTAGCAGCGTATCTCGGACCTGCCTGCTCCAGCTGGAAATGCCCGCGGCTTCCATTTCCGTACTCTCCACGTCGCCAAACCACCCTGACCGCCCACGGTGTTCCACCCATCCTCCCCTTCGAGCCCCCACTAGGTCCGGCGCCCACTCACTCCCTTCGTCTCAGTATCGTCCACGCTGTACCCCAACACCTCCTCCAGACTCGACTCCTCCACCGTACCCCACACCATCCAATCCTCCTGCTTCCCCCTCCACAGCCTCTGCTGCAACACCAAATACTCCGTGACCGGCCTCTCCTTCACCCCACCCCCCCCCTCCTCATCCGCCCTCACTTCACTCACCCTCCCATCCCTTCCCCTCACCCTCCTCCAACTCTCCAAACTCTGCACACTCTCAATCCGCACCACCGCCTGCCGAATCGCCGCGCCCCACCCGCTCGGCCCTCCTCCCTTCCCACCCTGCACCTCCGGAATATCCACCGGCATCTTCGCACACCGGTGCGACACGATCCGCGGCCGCCGCGTCAGCGCGTGCCGGCGCCAAACGAGATGCTGCGAGGGTGGGCGCGCGGCGATGCGCGCGGCGAAGGAGCGCGCGAGCGAGGTGCAGCAGATGTCTTGGATGGTGTGGGTGTCGCCGGCCGCGAAGGCGGTGTACATGCGGGAGTGGAGGGAGGTGGCGGCGCGGGGGATGGCGCGGGTGTGGAGGCGGGGCCAGGGACGTTTCCAGGGTCGGGATTGGAGGAGGAATTTGAAGTAGATGCGGCTGTTGGAAGGGGGAGGAGGTGAAGTTAGTGGAGGGGAGGAGAAGGAGAAGGAGAAGAGGAGGAGTGGGGGATTGCGAACCTAGCGAGGTCGTCTGTCTTACGCCAGAAGCGCTTTTTGGCGAGGCGAAAGCGGAGTTTGGGTGAGGAGAGGAGGGATGGGAGCTTGGAGCGTGAAGGCCAGATGATGGTGTCTGCAAAGTGATGTGAGCTTTGATTGGAGAAAATCTGAAGGATGGTTTGGATTACCTGGCATCAGACCGAACTCGGTCATGCTATCAAGAGCAGAGGCCATTTGCTTCTTCCTCTCGCCTTTGACTGATTGCTGTGGTCTTCCCCGGGGCATCAGGTCGGCGGTGCGTCCAGCTTGGGCGTGGGCAGCGACCACGCGAGATGCTGAGAATGAGCGACATTGTATTTGGTGACGAGTGACAGCAGATCGAATTAGGCGAGAGGGCCCGGGATGTGAGATAATCATCGCGCTGTGGAGAGCGTAAAACGCTTCAAATTGACCGCCCCGGAGGAAAAAAAAAAGTACCAGTAAGAGGTAAGGTACCTAGGTACCTGACTCGAGCGGAAAATAATATCACGTGGCTAGGATACAGCTCAGGGCTCACCAGTTGCACTAAGGACAATCCCCTTGCACCTCAAATAAGAGGGTTTCTTTTATCATGCCGCTGCGCGCTGCGCGTCCTCCTTTCATTTGTTCACCTCGAGATCAACCTTCTGAGTCCATCGATTTCGCGAGTCACTCTCTGGATTAAGAAGATCTTTAATGTTTCGACTTCTATCACAGGAAATTTTTGCCCTTCTTATTCTCCCCCTGTCTCCACTCCAAGTGGCTTTAAATGCATGATACCTGATCCATATTGCGTGCAGGCGCTCACAATGCTTCACTATGCGGCACAGCGCAAAGACAACATTAAGCAGCAGATCACCGTGGCGGTCCTGGTTTCCTGGATTGTGAGCTTTGTTAGCTTATGTCTACTCCTTCTGTCTGTTCATTGGCATAGCCAAGATGGCGACCACGACCGTTTCCCGCTTTACCTAAGTCTACAATAGCTTCTGTGAGACTCGAATATCTCTCGTTGGATACCTCTGTTTATACTCGATTTACTGGCCCTGCTCCTTCGGGCCCCCTCATTCGGACCACGTAGACATCCGACACATTCGTTTACTACCCGTGCTTCGTAAGTTCATGGTCCATAAGTGGACACTTCTACAGGCTTGTCTGTCACTGAACATGCAATATCCAAGAAACTCTGGGCTGGAAATTTGCGAAATTTCATAATACTCATTATGTTTTCACATTGATCATAAACCTCTCCGCATTCGAATCAATTAGAAGCAAGTGTCGAAGATGCTTAAAAGACCGTGACCTCATGAATCTATATAACCCAGCCATGCAAGCAAAGTTTCCGGCTCAGTCAGCCTGTAATGAAAAGCTAGAGAAAAGCTATGGAGAATACCACCCATTGTTGACTTCGCCGAGTCAAATCGCGCTCCATGATTTCCGATGTGCTAACCATGCCGTCGTAACGTGTAAGGCCATGATAAACGTAAGGCAGAGATGGAGTCGAAGATGAAGCATGTCGAAATCAATGTAGAATTCATTAGATCATCTCAGACATTTGTGGGATATGTAGATAGCTTGAGATCACGAACAATAGTGATTGCATGAAGGTGACTCAACGAGAAAGCGGGTGCTCGCCTGGCGAAGGGCTTGCGTCCGGCGTTGCCTGGTCAAAAGCTTCCATAGGCGATGAGTGGGAACGATCGGGTAGATGAGCTGGAGTGGAAGTGCTAGAAGTAGTAGGAATCGGTCCTAGCAAAACCGGTGACGGAAATGGATTGGGGATGATCTGTGCATGCTCTTGAAGGTAACGGTCGGAGGCAACCTGCCAGCCCATGCGGTCCTCTTCAAGATTTCTATGGCCATGATCCATGCCAAACGGAATGTGGGCAGAAGACAAACGTGGCGCAGTCGGCACAACATGAGGCGGTTGGACTTGAGCCAGGAAGCTGGATTGAAACCCAGCATTCTGCAAATATGAATTTGAAGCTTGAGGGGCACCCCACTTGTTTCCACTTAGCCCTAAAGGCGTTCCTTGAGGGATGTTGTATTCGGCCGGATTTGACGGGTGCGTGTACGGCGAGTTTTGTGTAACAGTGTAATACCCGAAAGGTGCTACGGCCATATTGTAAGATGGTTGGAAAGACGACAAGGAGGACGGAATGGTATTTGGAGGAAACTGCAAACGGCTCCTGGGGCTGCCATTGAAGGTTCCTTGTCGCGAACGATATCCGTGTAATCGCCCACGCCGAGCGGTACCGAAGGGCACTTTCCACTCAACGCGGATATTGTAGCCGCGAATATTCAGATTTCCCATCTAACAAAGGATAAGTAGATGCATTGAGGAGGGCAATGGAGCTATTACCTCGCAGTCGACCGCTGTTTGAACGGTATCATGACTCGAAAACTCTACGAAAGCAAAAACATTTTGTTTATTGCCTGAATGAAAATCGTCAGATTAAACTGCAACGTCGTCGCAAGACTTACTTGAGGGAGACGCTTTCGAGATAACTTGCGCCGAAAGCACTGGACCATATTTTCCGAATGTATGGATCAGCTCTTGCTGCGTAACATCCGGTGGCAAATTGCCAAGAAAGAGCGAAGAGCTTTCTTCGCTGCCCCGTGAGCTGAAAGCCGCTGATGAGTTTCCTCTTGGACTCGGAGATCCATAACCTGCTTGCCGATAATTGTAAAAGGTTGAGGTTGAGTGCAAGGGGCTGGACGAATTCAGCTGCTGTGATCGTAATTTTGTAGGCTCCTGCTTCTGCTCCAGACGGAAGACCGAATCATCACGAAGCGCCTGTGCCATGTGTCAGAAAAAATACGACACAGCGATCAATTTTGCAAACGAACAACGTGAGCATCACGGCAGTCTTGAAAGTATGCAAACCTGACCCAGATTCCCTTTGAAAGCTGATAAATCTCACGATCCGTTTCCGAGGGCAGCCAGATCTTTTCGATAGCACCGAACGGGGAAAGCAATTGGCGCACTTCATCTTCTGAAACAGCATCACCATTATGACGCGAAACATATAACGCTCCTGTCTTTGATCAGTCTTAAAGCAACTAGAATAAGTCTTGAGTATGCGTGCGATTGCCACCTACTTTGTACTTTGGCGATCTCTGTCCGGCATTTTCGACCGTCTATGAGGGCATTTTTTCCCTCAATAATGGCGCGGTCTGCATTTTGCTTATTCTAGAATTCCTTAGAATCTCGATGTACAAAGGATAACGCAGCAGGGGTCTCTCGTACCTCGTATTGACAGAAAGCGTAAGGCATGTGTCTGGTGTCTCTGCGAATCTTGACATAGACGGGACCGAAAACGCTGAAGGTCCTCGTGACTGATGCCTCTAACTCTTCGTCTGTTCGCGCAGAAGACAAGCTAAACGAATTAATAATGCTTACACTTGAGGAGAGCAGATGACTGACTTGGCAACAAATACGCAGGCATCCGGCGGATACAGAGCCTGAGCATTGTCCGCAGATGGCTGCTGTCCTAAGCGATCTTCACGTGGGGAAAATGGCGACGGAAGACCCGTGCCGGACTGAAGCTCCTCTACTGTGTCTTCATCAAGAGTTTGTTCTGCGGCGCCAGAGTCAAGTGAGGGCTGTGGCGAGTGAGAAACCCCAGCAAAGGCGGGAGAAGTGAACGGATCGTCCATGGCACTGCTAGAGCCGTGAACGACGAAAGAAGAGGTTGGAAACTTAGTCTCACGGCGGAATCCACCATCAGACATAGAACAGCAGGTAGAACTTATGGTTTCGTCGGAAAAGTCGGTGATCATGCCGGCAAGTCGCGCAGGGCTCGAGCTACCGATGTCGCGTTGAAGAAGAGTGAAGCGGCTCATATGCTCGATTGTGTCGCCATACGTACTTGCTGGTGAGGGATTGTCGAGGCTTCTTGATCCAGTGCCAATTTCCATAAGTCGTGGCTCACTGGACTTTGCTGGGGTGGTAGGTTGTGCAGAGGTAGCAGGAATTTGAGACATTGCAATAAGCGCGATGCACCAGCGTTGCTAATCAGAGCGAGATGCGCGCTTCAATCTTGATCTGTATATCATTTGTCAACGTGAGGGGAAGTGATCTAGTTGAAGATCGCTCACATTGAAATGCTGAGAAATGACCCTAGAGGTAGACAGTAAGATAAATATCGTCAATTCTAAAGGCGAGCGATAGCAAGTTCAATGAATTTCACTTGATTGAGACGCTTAGCGACTATCCTCGCGAGTATGAGCTTGGAGACTGCTTGCGAAGAATTTAGTATCAGAAGAGAAAATGTTGAAATGAAGAGTCAGGTAAGTAAATGTAAGAGAATTGTGGTCGCACGTGCAGTTAGAAATTTGAGGCCGGCACCGGACGCGTTGCTTAATCTCGATTATTACGGAAAGAGAGGGCCCGTCAAGTCCAGATTTAGGCTAGCCGGCGCGACGAAAGAGGAAGGACTTCCCGTTGTTCCGAATTACTGGGTCCAGGCAGCTATGCAAGACGGGATGAGTTATCCATTCGCTATCTACGGCGGAAAATCCAAGGTTGAGAAGCAAGCAAAGGTACTCGGTGATAGACTCTTATGAATCCGCAGCGTGGAGCAGGCCCCAAAGATTATGCTCGGACGAAAGATATCTCGCAAGAGACAAGCTGCGCGTCGCTCTCCTTGAAAATTTGTCGCCGGATCAATTTCGGAATCATCGTGGAATCCACGAGCATAGAAGCCGAAGTGCGAATCGATTGGGATTCGCCCGAAAAGATTTTGCCATAAGGAGAATAATAGCCAACTATACCAACTGAAACTTGCCTGGTCACATTCATAAATCACCTAATAGCCTTCCTTAGAACGTGCATTTGAAGCATGGTGAAAGGGAAGGCGAGTCTATCGCTGCTCATGAAGCCAAGACCAAAGCTTTTTTTGTAGGGGAACCTAATGAGAAAGACGAGATCAAGGAGTCCCATGTTTGAAAAATTATACGATGCTAGTAAAGATTTTCAAATAGCAACGGAATCTGACCTTCTCTTACGTCGGTGTGGCGGCGAGGTGTCTCGCCAACACAACCACAGCAACGGAACTAAGCACCACATCAGGGTGGAAACTTCAGGAAATAGTACTGTTCTGCGCTTCGAGCCGACGCAGCAGATTACAGCCGAAGTGGAATCGTCAAACTCCCTAACGATTGGCAGAAGGCCTGTAAATGGCGTAAACTGATCATACCGAGCATCATGTAAATGCCTAGGGACTCTACGATGGGGATTGTAGACACTTGTACAAGACAGTAAGCCTTCCTAAGAAATCACATGGCTCTAGGTCGATATTTACGGCCCCTCTGGCTTACGCACGCCCTGAAAAGCTCATCTGACGACCAAGAACCCCACTTTTAGCCTTATGTACGGCATATAGTGTCGAAAAGGACTGTCGGAACTTGTAGATGCATTAGTCTCTTGTTAAGGTCCCTGAAAATAACGTCAGCGCAGGTTCAAAAATAGAGGCAGGTCAAGTGTTAGCTACCCAGAGCAAGAGACCTCTTGACAAGGATTCCCAATATACATGATCTAAGAGCCTTCGGACCCCCATAGGATTTCAGACGAAGAGCTCTTGAGTTTTAATGACCGGAAAGCGAAACAATTGCCCGAATCGTAGACAAAGCAAGAGATCCGAAAGTAGCGCAAGATAGTGCGGGATGAATAGCAGCAACGATAGGCTCTCCCAATCAGGAGAAATGATAAAGAATTCGAAAGAGGTTTCACGTACCGTGGGGAGATGGTTAGGTTCGTGACAACTATAATCCAGGCTTTAGGAGAAAGTTGTGAATCAGGATGCTTTGTACCTGGGTATGGTGGCGCGGTTTGCTTGATGTCTATCGAAGAATTCCACAAAAAAGAGATTTTTCAGTTGCCTCCTATAGTTACCTAGGTATGAGATGTTGCATGGACTTAAAGCTGAGTTTCCTTCTAGGTCGCTCGGCTGATTTTCGGACACACAGTAGCACCAAGGCGGTTGTATCCTAGTACATTCCATATCCCCATGCAAGAGTGTGGGGTCGTGACATCCTAATCGCTTCCGATAACTCTTCACGCCTTCAACCTCCCTCTTATCCCCACGCGACTCTCTAAGAGCTTACTTTCATCTTTTCAGGAAATTTTCCTTCTTTCTTTGTCCGCATGAAGATACAATTCGCCTTTCGTGGGCGTATCTTCGGTGTTGCCCGCTAATTGAGCAGCGCCAACACCTTCTACCATGCAAGCAATGCCTGACGCTCGTCAGCAAAGCTTCGAAGAGATTTATGGGCCGCCAGAGAATTTTTTAGAAATAGAGGTCAGTTCTAAGAATACGTTGCATCTTGCCAAGGTCTGACTTGAGATCTCTTGATATGGATAGGTCAAGAATCCGCAAACACATGGCTTCGGTCGCAAGATGTACACAGACTACGAGATCGTGTGTCGAACCAACATACCCGCATTCAAGCTCAAATCAAGCACCGTGCGTCGCCGCTACTCCGACTTCGAATATTTTCGTGATATACTCGAACGTGAGAGTGCGCGAGTCACTATCCCTCCGCTACCAGGAAAAGTTTTCACAAACCGCTTTTCTGACGATGTGATCGAACACCGCCGGGAAGGGTTACAGAGATTTCTACAGATCGTTGTCGGACACCCACTTCTCCAAACTGGGAGCAAAGTTTTGGCGAGTTTCGTCCAAGGTATATGAGCCAGTCGAAGTCTGCATCTACGTTTGACTTTCGCTCAATGATTCGACAGATCCAAACTGGGACAGAAATTCTTGGTGAAGTATTACCGTCTGCTCGAAGAGAGTCTATCTAGCATAATGGATTCCTATGGCTGAGGTAGCGCCAGTGCGCCGCGTTTTGTTGGCGTTAGGATAAGGACAATGGCGAGCGTTTTACCTTATCAAAGCTTTGTCATGCACGGAGTTTCAACAGATGACTTCGAGCGCTTTAGGTTTGTATTATAAGCCAGATTGGAACGGTCTCTCGGAAGAGCCGTAGCATTTCTTACCAAGCGAGGGTTTTCTTTGATGCAGAACCTAAGCCTGATCTACACAGTATGATTACATCCGTCGCATATCCCAAAAAAAACGAAATTCAATAAGTCTTTGATTCACTCTACCTAGTAAAACATTGCATAGCCATAGATATTACAAGAATAAGCTTGCAAATTGAAGCGCTCATTTCTTACGGTTGTCTTGATGTGGCTAAGCTACACTTTATGTGACGTTAATTTACAGATTCAAATATCTTGAGCAGTTGAATCATGGTTAGCTCTAGGTCGAGGATGCCCGACCACAGGGTCATTGGGAGAATCAACCGTGTCCAGGTCTTGTAAACTCTTGGACTTGGGTGGAGTAGCAGATCTCCGTAGCTCATTCCCGGAAGTCCCGTCGCTTCGAGCGATATCAGATGCTCGGACGGCGCGATCTTGGGAAGAGCCAAACGATTCTGACGACAGTTTTCTTTGCCATAGCCGGGCCGTAGAAGTTGAAGTACCAGCCGTTGGCTTTCTCCTACTCACGCCCAAAGATGGTGTTGACCATGATGGTTTCTGTGGCCCTGGCAAAGGGACTCCAGGTGGTGGTAGTGGCTGTCCTCGTCCTATAGGCTGCGCAGGAGCCTTACCGAACTCAGTGGAAAAGATACCTTTCGGCGAGTGTTTTGGATTACTCTGACGAGTAAGCGCACTCCAGCCCCACTTCTTTGCTACCGTCGCCGTAGATTCAAGACTTGGGCGAGGCGTGTCTATGCCTTCCAGTGAAACCTTCTCATGTACAGATGTTGGCGTCCGCCCATTGTTTGTCGTAGGCGTGCTTGACGGCTCCAGGAAGCCCTCAACTTTAACATCTGGTCGAGAAGTCAGTGGCGATGACGTGGATTCCTCAACAACTGTGATCGACTTTTCGCGACAATCAGGTGTATCACAAAATTTTGCTTGACGTCTAACCTGGTTTAGCTGAGATGATGAAGAGAGCGGTGATGTTGGAGGTGAAGTTGCCTTTGGTGGCTCAGATAATACTCCAGTTGTGCTTTTTCTGGGTTGCCTCGTCTTCGAATTCGTCCCAATATTTCCCACCCCATCGCTAGATTTCGCAGGCGAAGTTACAGCAATCGTAGCGCCCGACTGCTGAGCTTGGGATCTGTCAAAGTCATAGGTGGCAGAGGTGCTCGGCCCTATGCCATGCCCCAATGCATCTTCAAGTGACGGGATCGAATCGTCCCTGGCCCAGGGTACTTTGACAGCATCAGGATTGCTGTGTACATTGCGTGAATCATTGGGATTCTTTCCAAAAATTTGCGCGGACTCATGTATAAATGGTTCTTGGTTTTCATTCCTTGTCTCTGTGCGTTTCGTCAGATTGGTAACTTCGATCTCGCCACCGTTGTCGGTAGTAGAGCTAACGCCTTCAGCCCAAATACCTCCTCTGAAGCATTGGCACGAAGTATCCAGGAATGGAATGTCATCCCAATTTGGTAAGACGAGGGTGTCCTTTACGACGTCTCTGATCCTGTTCTCTATGGCACGTAATATGACACCGTAGGTAATTTGACGACTGCTGACTATAGGCTCGACGGACAAGTCCATTCGAGGCATTGTCTCGAATGCAATCCAGAGTCGGTTAGTGGGTGGTGGCTTGATCCGCACCATCATATGACCTTCAAGCTGCTTGAGAGTTCCTACCAAAATAAGGCTGACTTCCCTAGCCTTGAATCGCGGTCCTAATTCAATTCGTGCTGTGGCAGCTATCTCAAGCCTAAACGCGCCATTGTACTTGACATCGGAATCCACAGTCATGTTTCCATCGAGAGTCATTTCGCGTAACCTTTGATTTGTGAAGATTGGAGCAGCGTTGCCCAGATCAATGTTCCGCACCCGTATGCTGTCAATAAAAGCGGGTTTACGTACTCGGGATATCTTTTTAGAGATTTTGGATCGAACATAATTTTCAACACTTTTAGTCTTGTACAAGGCCAAGAACATCCTGCCAAGTAAGGCATTAAACCATCTCGTCTGTAAGCTTCCCTCCGAATCATGTAGTTGTTGAATCAGCTTTACAAGGTGCGATGATTCAAATAACAGAGGCGTGACAGCCTCACCGGCGGAGTCTTGGTTTTGCAGAAGAGCATGGTAGAAGTCTTCTTTCCCCGATGTATTGTCAGAAAACATGTAATATGGGCGAGCATCAGGCGTGAGCTCATCGTCCGAATTCTTCTTGGTCAAACGTATACAATTACGTTTTACAAAAAGATCGCTCTCTAATATTCGGTCCTCGCCGGAAAAAATGTCGACGTTGTAGTGGGCTAGGAAAATGACATGCCGAACTTCCAATTCCTCGGCATCATCGTAGAGCATCAAGTGCCCATGACTATAGCCGGATGAGAATTTTCATGAAACTAAAGGAAGAGTTCCAGGGCTCATAATAAACTTACCGTAATACCACGAAGAAGACACTGCGAGTCCTCCCCTGGTGCTTACTATTCCCTCCTTCCATTTCAATACTGGGGTTCTGTGCTTTTCCACGATCAAAAACACTCCTATACATGCTCTGATACACGCTTGGACTCTCTGAAGTAACTCCGTGGAGTGAGGAAGGAGGACGGTCGGGCGGTCTACCGCTCAGACCTCCAGGAACGAACTCCCTGGAGACGGCAAAGTATCCTGCAGCGACATCTGCACTTTGAATCTGTGACAATGGTGGTTTGTACTCAGGCTCTTCCACCTTCGGTGACTTCTGCTCCTCCGTAATATCTCCGACTGCGTCATCCTTGTCCTTTATGTGCTTCTTGGGGGAAGTTACGAGTATATGGACGGAAACGCACGCAATGAGCAATGGAAGGAACGTGAAACCGCCGAGGACATATATAGCAACGAAAGCGAGCGCGTCCATAGCTGTATTGTGTAGGAGGATATCGAAGTTGTTGTAGCCATAGGCAGTTCCGAGGTGAAAGTGGCGAATGAAGATGAGGCGAGCTACGACAATCGAGCGAGTGAAAGGGGCGCACGAATGTGCTTAAATGTCTTTCGGGTTGTGTCATCAGTAAGAGCCTGTTCCAGAGTCAAATGTAGCCGTTCGCTGTCTGACTTACTGTTGGGGGTCGCCAGGAAAGCACAGCGGATGCTTCAATCCACTACCTCAGTCCCTCCATGGACACAGAGAATTCGGGACGAGGTCTCATGGTCGTGCCAGTTTTTCAATGACGACAATGAGTTTGTACACTAATGGCAGTAGCTCTGTTGGCATCGGATGTGCTATGGAGGCTACAACCCATGTTATGCTACGGAGCACGGAGTATGTACCTGGGTACCTAGTTGAAGATCTCGGAGAGTAATTATGTAACGTGTGCATGCATTTTGTACCTAAAAAAAACTACCAAACCTCAACCCAAGCAACCCCCAGACCCAACCCAGTGAATTTTTTTTTTAATTTTTTTTTTTCAATTTTTTTTTTTTTTTTTGCATTTAAAAAAAAAAAAACAAAGTTCTGCGCATTTATCATTATCAACAAAAAACAAAAAAAAACAAGAACAAGAACAAAAAAAAACACAACAGAACAGAAAAGATAACACTGTAGACTGATTAGCTATTGCAGTCTCTATGATCTGACGGGTCTAAACTTACCATGTGGCTGCGCGTCAAAACAAATTCTCGGTGAGGAAGCCATTGAGGGTATCGTCGTTGACGCTGGTGATGTCACACATGGCGAACTGGTTGTCGCCAGGATTGAAGACGGTGACGTTGTCGTTCAATGGGTGGAATTCAGCATTGAAATTGAGCTGATCATTGGACAGACCCAGCTCAGCAGCGAGGTCATCGAAGCTGTTGAAGACAGCTTGGCTCCCTTCATCGAATTAGTCACTTTGTTATCATGAAAAACGGGTTTCACAGTAAAACTTACCAGCAACAGTGTTCCCCAAGGCTGCGTTCGGACCAGTGACGGCATCTTCAGAGGTGGTGGGCGCCATCAGAGTTGGATCAGTGACATTCTCGGCGTACCCCAGCTGTGTCTGCGGGAAAGTGGCGTGATTGGCTTGCATAGAAGCTTGAGCGGCTGAAGAGGACGATGGTTGAGCTGCCATCGTCAACGTCGGGGCTGCAACTGCACAGCTTGGTGCAGCAGTGCTTGCGTTCGCGGCATAGCCGATCTGCTGGAGGTATTCGATGACGTCCTCCACGGACACATTGGTGGTACGCAGCTCATCGGAGAATGAGCTGAAGTCGGGGATGGTCTCGCGATGGAGGGTCGCCCCATTCTCGCCTTCGGTCATCTTCCAGCCCATAGTGGAGAGGTAATCTGCTGGAGCGATGATTCCGACGAGCGGGGTCACGAGCTCAAGGAATTTAGACAGGTTTGCGTTGTCTTTGCCCTGCTGGTCGCGAATCTTGGAGTAGGCTTTGGCAAGAATGGTCCATTTGGCTTGGAAGTGGTCCCCCTGCCACAGTATGGTGAGGAGAGGTGAGATAGCTTTCTGCTGAAAGTCCGAGAAGATGGGGGAGTAGTAGGCTAAAGAATATCTTTGTTAGTTATTCTCTCGTTACGTGCAAGACACAAATACTTACCACGAAACGCCATGTAGGAGTTCAGCGGACGTGTCGCTTTCGCTGAGGGTCCCTTCCTCTGTTTCTTGACGACGCCAGATCCTTCAGCTTTCTTGGAACGATTCTTGCCAGAGGTAGTTGCAGCGATCATTGCTGGGGCAACGGCTGAAGTGCCATGAGTCTTGGGGCCTTGGGCGCTGGTAGCGTACGCCTTGAGGGCATGGAAATCGGCTTCAGTGAGTTTTTCCAGAACTTTCAACAGCTCTGGTGACAAGTTGAGCTGCTCGGCCATGTTCGCAGCTGGTAGTGGCAGTAGTGAGGAATGTACAAAGATTTGGAAGATCGAACAAAGAAGTTTGCGGGTGCAGATGTCTCGAGAAGAAAGAATTGGTTGTCAAAGGAAAAGTCTTTGAAGGAGAGAAGATCAAGCGAAGTGGTATATGTTTTAGAAAATCTAAGACAAGAGGCTGGGAAGCGAATTGCCATTCACACATGTTTGACACCGGCAGAATTTATCACATTCACACAACCGGCAGAATTATTGCCTGGCAGAATCTTCGAACACAGTGTAAGTTACCAATGCATTAGACGTTTTAATTAATTATCCATTCTATGAACAGGGAACTTCGGCCCCCTTGCATTTCCCATTCCAGAAAAGAACATCGGGGCATGAAGCTCAAGATCATCGCTTAACTCGCCAAGTCCGCACAAAGTACAATACTGTCCACCGGGTTCGACGAACGGAAGCATCGTCCACTTGTCCCTGGTTTTGAAATCTTTCTGCTCTGGATGTTAACAATCTTCTAATGTCGTAATATAACGATCATACCTAAAGTCTGCGCGTGCGAAATAAATCTTCGCTTATCTATCTCGGGAAAGTACTGGGGAATCAATTTAGCTTCATTTTTGGTGTATTGCATGTTTCGACGCACCGTTTCCCAGTTATCGTGTATATACCGCGTAATCTGTATCTGTGTAAGTTTCGAATCATTATATTATGGAGATTAATTGTACCATTTTTGATTGAATCCATTCTTCGCTCCGCAAGCTTGGATTTGACCAGTCCTTACTCTGTGGCTATTCAATGTTAGTCGCCAATCATGGTCAACCTCGACTGGACTTACGGGGTGAATATTGGTGATTATTCTTGGAAGAATGCGACCATGAGGCTATCATAATTATCAGTCAGCTTGCAAATACCAGAGCTGGTCGTATTAATAACAATTGGAAGCTAAATGAAAAGAATACTTACGATACCAATGTCTCTAGCAATTGAATTGTGATCATTCATCCAGCGGTTGAACAGATTCAATGCGCCCGGGGGGAATATGCGTAGCCTATGCTGAGCCTGTGGTATGAATTGCGCGAAGTTGCGGCGAGGATGACTCTCGGCAATAATGTGCTGCGCGTGAAGATTGCGGATCTGGTTGCTTAAGAAGAACGACCATGGATTGATAATACACTCTGCCGGAAGAGGTCGAAGGAAATTGGGCCGGATCGGCACTATATATCTTGGGCGCTTGAATTGCGCGCAATGGCGTTCATGCCGCTTGATGGCATTGAACTGAAGTTTGATCCGTGCAAGGCGTTTCTTGACATCAGCAAAAAAGCGTTTCCGGACTTTCGCTCTTTGAATGAGTTCTGGAAAACCTTTGAGCCGTAGGCACTCATCTCCCAGCTCTCGGAGTCCACCTTCGGCAGAGTTTAAGAAGTTTTCGGGCACGTATGGGTATTTTCTGCATGCGCCCTCCACGTCCACGAGATAGCGGCGAATAGCTTGTAAGAACTTGATACTACAAGGACGTCCGGTGCCTGATGTTGTTTCATCTGTCGAAGATTTAGTTCTTGAAGTCTCAAACATTAAAAGCGACACTCACTTTTTTGGCGTCCGCAATAATAATTTCTAAACTTTTTCACCAGGCGCGTTCTCTGGTCAAGTGCAAATTCCAGATCCCCTTCCAAATCTTCTCTTGATTCTTCTTCTGTCTCTTCTTCTCCCTCTTCGAAGATATGTTTAAATTGCACTTCCTGCATGGCAGACACGGGTTCGACGAGCTCGACTGAGCCCATGTTGTGGAAGAGAGATTTGTAATTATCTGGAATTCGGGGGTTATGCTATCTAGAGAAAAGAAAAGGGCCAGAAAATTGATGTTCTAAATAAGATACTTATGTAATGAAATATTGTCAATAGGATAATGTGGAGTCGCGACTGCTAGTCAATAGATCAGCTCTTAGTATTGTCCGTGTCTCTTGGTATTGTTAACGAAGGACGCCTCACACACCGGCCCTTCCCTCACACTGAGGGCACTCCTCACGGATTTTAAAGGGCGTCGCACTATACGTCATTTAAAGCTCTGCCTCCAGCAATACAATGTTCTGTCGAGCTGCGAAAAGCGACAAATGAGCCGAGAAAGTGTAAAAGGTCAATGAGTCTCGCTCCGCGCTACTTTGTCTGCGCTGGTAATACGGCGAATGATTGGCTATCCAGCACCTATGCTGCATCATCTTCATCGCTTCCTTCAGAAAGGTAGACAATCAGGAATTGCCTCATAGCTACATGGAGTTCGCTTCGAAGTAAAATTCATGCAAATCCGTAGTGCGGCCGCACATCTTTGTTGTCTCTTAGTCTACCCTGGCATACCTTGAGAACCCAGAATGACATGACGCTTATGTTTCGCTTGAGGCCCTCCCCCGTGATTCCACCGCTTCAACGGCTCCGAGCATTCTTTGATTTTAGGGATCAAAGGAGTTCTGAAAATGCAATTCAAGTTCAACCACCAAATACACGGTAGATTTTTGATTGGAGGTCTCCCCATCCAATATCAAGGTATTCCGCAAAATATTTCTGGGATCCCTTCGACCGCTTAAATTGAGTAACTGAAAATGCGATGTATCTGGGTTGGGGGTCTCCCAAACGTTTTCCTTTACAGCTTTGGAATTCTGTATCGAGGCTAAATTTCTTAGATCCATATCTAAATCTTAAGTGATTGGAAGTGCAGGCAATATTTTGACCGAGGGCCCCTTAAATACAATTTGTAGTAATCCTCTGAATTCAATTTCTAGAGTGCATTCAATTTTAATCTCAAATAATCGAAATCCTATAGCTTTTCGATCGGGGGTCCCCCAAAGAATTTAACACAGAATAAAGACTACAAAGCTCTAGAGCAATTCATGTCTGTGGATTTTTGCGCGGGCTGGAAATGTGACTAACTGAATTTAATAGAGTCTTCAGTATAGAGCCTGCAGCGCAGAGCCTGCAGCAGAGCCTTCAGCAGAGCCTTCAGCGGAGCCTTCAGCAGAGCCTTCAGCAGAGCCTTCAGCGGAGCCTTCAGCAGAGCCTTCAGCGGAGCCTTCAGCAGAGCCTTCAGCAGAGCCTTCAGCAGAGCCTTCAGCAGAGCCTTCAGCAGAGCCTTCAGCAGAGCCTTCAGCAGAGCCTTCAGCAGAGCCTTCAGCAGAGCCTTCAGCAGAGCCTTCAGCAGAGCCTTCAGCAGAGCCTTCAGCAGAGCCTTCAGCAGAGCCTTTAGTAGGGCGTTTGAAAGAGTATTTGGCAGAGCGTTGACATGCTTCCTGCCCTGCTTCCTGCATTGCTATTTCTGCTGCTCTCTAACCTGCGGATAGGACATTCGATAGGACATTTGACAGAATATAATCCGTTGTGATTCTGGAGTCAGAAGCGGCGTCGCTTTTTTCTCTCAGGTTGTGAGCCCGGGTTTAGCGCAATGGTGAAGATAGAGAGGTAAAACCCCGGTGAGGGTCAGCCTAGGCCTGTATAGGCTAGGTTCGGCAGGTAAAAATCTACGTTTATGGGTTTGCCTCGTGTCCACAGTTCGGGCTCCTATGGAGCTAGATTCTGGGTGCGAATCTCACCCGCCGCTGTGCACCTCCAGAATCGTCTTGGATTAAGGGGGTGTGACAGAATATAACCCGTCGTGATTCTGGAGTCAGAAGCGGCGTCGCTTTTTTCTCGATAGGGCAATCGATAGGGCAATCTATATGGCATCCGATAGGGCATCCGATAGGGCATTCAGCAGAGCTTGAATACAGAGCACTCGATAGAGTATTCGGCAGAGCATTCATCCGCTGGGATTTACTGCTAGCGCTGCAGCTGGACCTGCTACTTTTTGACCTGCTGCTGGACCTAAGGTGTTCGATCGGGTGTTCGATAGGGCATTGACCTACTTCTTTGAACTGCTTTCTGGCCTGCTGTTTTCCGACCTGCTTGTAGGGCGTTCGATAGAGCCTTCGACAGAGCGTTTGGATTCTGGCCTGCTGCTGAATGTGCTGATTCTGACCTACGACTGTTGTTTCTGTTGTTCTCATTGATTCCGACCCACTGCTGCTGATACTGACCTACTGCTGTTGTGTGTGATCCACTGCTGCTGATTCTAACCTGCTGCTGTTGTCTCCGCTGATCCTGATCTACTCCAGTGATTTCTGCCGATTTCGACCAGCTGCTGTTGTTCTCTGTTGTTTCGGATCGGATTCTGACCTGCTTCTGATGCTGGTGCTATCGCTGCTGTTGATGCTTCTGAGGGTTCTGACCTGCTGTGCGCGTGTCTAAATGCGCGTGTAGACCTGTATCCCTTCGGCTGCCGAGGGCGCTGCGCACGGAGGCGCTCGGGCCCCGGCCCCCAGAGGAGAACTACACTGATTCCGGATTACGGCTGTGCACGCTAAGCGGCCCCCCTCCGCATCGAATTTGTTAGTCGAACAACCAAAGTTCAATATAAACTCTAGACTGCGAGCGGAATTCTAAATTCTATTTGAATTAATAAAATTTGAGGCTCAAATTTGGCTAAAATTAGTCTATCGTTTCAATTTTTTGGTGGTTCGAAGTCCGAACTTATGGCGGTTCAAAATTTGTATTGAATTCTTGTATTCTGATCACGAATTCGATGGGGAGGGGGACTGCCTAACGTGCACAGCCGTAATCCGGAAGCATTGTAATCGGCAGACAATTCAATTGACAGGTGGTAGCGCAAGATTCTAAAAGGTAAGGCCAACAACGAAGATACAGCTAGGCCCTAGTCTAGTAGACCCTGGGCGTCACAACTGGGCCCTATTTGTGGATAGGTTCTTGAGCTACCACCTGTCAACTAAGCTGTCAGCCAACTCTCTATGCATCCATAAATCCCATGACCAAAAATATGGGAATTTTGATCAGGGATCCCCAAACAGCTTTGCTTAAAATATCTGCATGTCGTATCTCTGGAATCCTTTTGATCTCTCATCAGTAACTGGAGATATGGATAATTCAATCGGGGGCGACCCAAGCAATATCTCTAGTAGCTCTCCAAATTTTATTTCTAACATCTCTTCTAACTTTAACCTCGAGTGATCCGAAATGTTTGGAATATGGTCCGGGGTCGCCCAAGGGTTTTTCTAGAATTCCTTGAATCTTTGATCTTGAGTAAATGGGCACACCCGTGACAGGGTGGAGGGTCTCCTAAGTGTTACTTCTAATGATTCTCCAAGTCATGTCTCTATACGCCTTCCATCCTTAAAACTCGAGTTCTCTGAACCATGGAATTTTCTCGATCCTGACTTCCCCAAAGATTCTTTCTTGAAATTCTTTGGATCATACTTCAGAGTCCATCCCATTCTCAATCTTGAAGAACCTGAAATGCAGTCTTTTTGATTGGGAGCTTCACGATGATAAATGACATGATCTACCGAGCTATGAAAGATGGGTGAGTTTTTAAGCAGAATGCAGTAACTGCTGCGCATACATTCATTGCGGTAAGGTCATAAGGACAAGTTTCGGGGGTCCCTCAACACCCAAAGTTGTCCTAGCTTTGTTCCTTACGGAAGCGCCCCATGCATTTAAAAATTGTATTTGGATAATCCTCTACAACTCTGAAAGCAACGATCGGGGACCCCTCATCATCAAAGAGGCATCTGTAAGTACCGGAAGCACGCGGTGCACATACAATGAGCATTTGCACACGCTCATCAAACGCTGGAAACAAGGATCGGGCGCCGCCCCGATGTAATCTCACTTGGACAAGGATCCCCGGGTTCAGCTGTCATCTGTAGATATTTTTGAGCTGGGTGGGAGGAGATCCTAAGTGGTTTTCAACAATCGTCCGCTCTGGCAAAGTGTAGACTTTCGACATGGTTGAGCTTGTATGTGGAGCGTTGTGGCTGCCCTACTGAGAAGTATTGCGTTCCCATGAATTTTGAGACTGGTCTTTTCATTAGCCCCCAAAAGTGTGGGTACTCAACCATATTGTACTTAGATGAGGTGTAGTACGCTTAGCTTTGACCTGTTATAAGTTATTGAATTCTCTTGCAAGGTATTGTGCTTCACGGGAAACGGTCGTATATTACCTCCTGGCCACTTGTCATTGTAAAAAAGTTCTGTACTGTTGTAGAAAGACGAGTAAAGGCAAGCGACAAGCTTTTGATCAATCCGAGATGATTGAAAAAAGGGAATTGTATCTACCGTCCCGTGTCGCATTGGGCGCGCTCCCCATTTCCTCAACCGCTCGAATCTCCAGCCAAGAACTTCAGCCGCAATTGCAACGGCCCTTCAATCTCAAGACACAATCCTTTGGCTACAAGTAGTCCTGAGCAAAAGCGTTTAAGTAGAAAAGGAATCGAGTGCTTTCTATGCTCCCAATTTCGTCTGCAAGGCCTCGCCGCTTTGGCGGCTGCACCAATGAGACCGCTCGCATTTGGGAATAGCACAATTCCAAAGCATTGGGATTGCACAAACTCTGCACAGAACTCGCTTAGCATCGGAGACCGCACAAGCCCAAGTGCTGCGCACCACTGCCCTCAGCCTACTGGGGCGCCGTTTTGACATCGCTGACCGCCTAACAATCCCCAGCCGCGACTCAAAAAGCAGGAGGCTGGCGAGCACTCGCTTAAGCGGGCTGCCAGCCTCCCGTGTTTGGTCGGACGCTGGCCGCATGGCTCGTCGAACGGATCGGAGACCGAGACTAAACGCGAGGTTGGGGCGGTAACGGCAGTCATGCATCAATCCCGCAGGCTGGCGGGCGGTGAGGGATTTCCCAGCCTCCGGATTTTCGCATGGATCCGCGGAGGCTGGTGGAGCTAGGGCGGTGAGCGATTTGCAGACGCCGCGGTGACTCCACGATTCGGTCCCAACCTCCTCCTCGCTGTGATATGGGGAAGGCGGTGAGCGGCTTTTCCAGCTCGTGTTGTGACTTGCACCATCCGGTCCCAGCCTCCTCGTTGCTAGGAGGCGAAGGCGGTGAGCGAGACCAGCGGGCGGTGAGCGAGGTTGCCAGGACTGAGTTGGCCGGGGCAACAGGGATTTGTTGTTAGCAACCAGTGTTCAAGGACAGCAACGAAAATTACATGAGCTTTTTTTGGTGACGCAGTGCAAAGAAAGATCCAGGGTCCAAGGCGGTGAGCGAGAACGAAACTTGCTATTGTTGAAGAAGACAATAGGCCTATTGATGCTGAAGTGACAATAGGATTGACTTATGGAGGCCATCACGAAATTTGAAAATTTTGGGATGGAGAAGAAATGAGGAGCACGTTGGGGAGGCAGCTGGCTTTTATAGACGACCAATATTTGGGTTACATTCGGACTAATGCAAGATTTGTGGTGGCTGATGGCATGAAGGGGTATGTGGGCCATGGTGCACTATCCGGCGCTATCATGCACTTCTCAGGAATGATGCATGCACATCATTGCCCGAAATACCATCGCCAACTACGCTCTGCATATCATTGTGCTATCAAAGGAAAAGGGAGCGAATCACGTAGTGTTCTCAATGTTGGAGTTTGCAAGTAAATCCCGCTCCTGACGACTGCCGTGGCTGGGCGTGCTCACCAAGTATCATGCGGCTACCCGCATGACGAGTTTGTGAAATGCAATGAGGAATCCCATGATTCAATACAAAGATGTGAGCTTCATCATCAGAGCATTATGCGAATTAATTACTTCGTCTAGCCAAGAGGTGAAGTCTGTAGAGGATCGACCAGGGATCCTGCCCTGATTCCGCTCCGTATCACGTGTCCGCTCCCATGCCTCCGCCATCATCTCCCCTGTTCCCTTCGTTGGCTCCCTGCCAATCGCTGGCCCAAATAAACGTCGTACATCGCCACTGCGTTCCTCGTTCCTTATTACCACTTGGTCCTAATGGCCTCGCGCACATCCAAAATTCCCGCCCGAGATTAAACCCTTTTTTCTTCGACTGTAGTCTCATGCATGGTTCGCGATGCGTTTCGCATCGTGGTGCTGCCGGTTTTGTGAAGAGACGCGACCAATTTTCTTTGGAAACAATTGGATCAATTACGGTGGGCGACTCTGCGTTGTGGGTTTCATTTGTGGCTTCAATACTACCAGACGGTTCTGGGGCCAGAGCAAGATTGGGCGTCTGAGCAACGTTAGACTCGGTGCCAGAGAAAGCGTTTGGTTCTTCTTTAGCGTCACTTGAGTAACTGAGGAAGGAAGGTATCGTAACGTTCTCAGCTTCAGTAGCTATCCCGGTTGAGTCGTCCATTACACGTTTCTTGGTAGCGTCAGAGTTGCTTAGTGGGATTTCCCGCAGGCGAATCATGACTGACCTCCGTTGAATTTGCCACGGCTTTGGGCTTGAAGAAGCCTCTCAGACTTTGTTGCCCCTTTCCCGGGGGTGTAGGCGGATTGCTGGTAGCACTTGACTTGCTGCGTTTAGTGGTTTGTAGCGGAGAGGAGGACGGGGCTGCACGCTTCCTTTCAGGACTTTGCTGCTTTCCGACTTTCTCAGGCAGATCTTTTGAGTCCGCAATTTTTTGAGTTCCATTCTCTTCCGCGAGGGATGGGTGTGATGAGGAGTTAGCTGTAGAGCCATTGGGAGGTCGTGGAAGAATCTCTGCTCGGTCATCACTCGATTCTGCAGCACTCTTGGCGGAGACCTGTGACGGCTTTCGGACAAACATATCTCTGATATTTCGCCGCTTATTGAATTCTGGTAATAGCTTCGCAGAAAAGGCCGGAATTTCCTTCGTAGTATAGTCGCGCTGACGGTTACCACCCTTGAACATCCCGGGCGGATTCGTTACGTCAAGCAAAGCAACAGATTCTCCATCAATAGTAAGTGTGTCTTTGAAGACAGCATAGACCGGACAGTGGTCAGAGCCCTGTTGTTTCAATCAGGTACTTTGATCAAGGAAGACAAGCAGGAGCACAAACCATTAGACCTTCCTGAATGTTGGCTTCGGAAAACCATGGTTTCATGTCAATGCTGCATAGAACGTAATCGATTCTCGACCCGTAGTTGCCAGGGCGAGCATTGATCTTCTGCTCCCAGTGAGTGTACATGCCTTTTCGGGTTGGATAAAATTCCCTGCAAATGTCCCATAGTACTGGCTTCTCCCGCCCAGGGTCTCTGGTACCAGCTACAGGCCCACCCTCGACGAGTTGATTAAATATTCGCCGATTTGGAGTTGAAACGTACTCCTCGTGTGAGATACCCATCTTGCGGATATCTTCTTCGGCGTTTGCGGTTTCAATCTCGCTGCGCGAAACATTCAGATCCCCGGTCAAAATCACTCGCTTCCCCATGGCGTCCAGATTCCGAATACGAGCATCAAGCGCAGTCAGAAACGCATAGCGAAAGTCGTCGCGCATGCCACTGCTGTTGGCAGGGCTGTAGACGCCAAATAAAACAAAGGCCGGAAACTCAAGTACAACACAGCGTCCCTCGGCATCCAGTGCTGCAGCGTCAATCTTCTTGGAGTCATCTGTAATTGAGGCTGGAATGAGGTTAGAGATTTGCTCTTCGGTAAGATATCCACCAATTTGCTGATCTTCGGGAAGGTCGCGGTATTGAGTTGATGAGTTTTGCGGGCACAGAACGCCAATGACGCCTTCTTCTGCGCGGATGGGTGCGCAGACAGATTGTCTTGTGTAAATTGCAACACCCGAATAACCTGATATCAAGTCAACTTTACATTGTTTCGCAAGCGCGTCTCATCCTCTCTCACCTTTCTTGTGCTTCGGTAAAGTGAAGTAACAATCCCAACCGGGCACCAACACCATGTCATCGGTCAAATCTTTGCGCTGTATCTTCAGCTCTTGCATGACCACGATATCCGCCTCCAGGATATCGAACATGCCATTGAATGTCCTTTGATCTCGCCATGGTTGGTATCCAAAAGGATTCCTAATGCCATTCACATTCCACGTCGTGATCCGCATCCTGACCAGAGCTTCCGCCGCCTCATTGCTGATGCAGCGATACGGAGTGAGAAACGAGTATTTCACTTGGCAAGAACTGAAGGAGATTTCACGATATGGAATCGCGCGACGATCTCGACGGCGACGCCTGCTCACGTGACCTTGGTTTAAGGTTTTCGGGCCGACGATAGAGGAGACAAAATATTGGCAGTAGGTAACGGTTCTGCTGCAGCTGGTCGACATCACTCTCATGGCATAGAACCGCTCATTGTACCAAACTGAATTAGCTCCCAACGCCTTTTCCACAATGTTTGCTTCTAAGATAATGTCTCGGGCTATGCGCGCCGTACCTCGACGGGCTAACCTTCGGAGGCCATACTCTGCTCCAACTAGCGGAGAGTCTGGCTTTACTGGTGCCCAGGACAATCCTTTCAATCGGGAGAGAAAGGCTGTGAAAGACCACGCCGCGGCTACAAGTGGTGAGTCGGCTCTTGGGAAGGCTATATTCATCACCAACGTACTGCTGCGAAGTCGATTGCTAACCAATACGACCAGATCTCTGGCGGAAACTCTCCATCTAGTAAGCTCCACCACGTTTCCCAAGCCCAGACCGAATACACGATCTTCTCGAATAAAGGCGGGCAAGACTAACAAATGAAATAGCGTCGTCATCCCCGCTCTCATTCTGGGCGGTGCGAACGCGTGGAGACTATGGACTGAGCATTGGGAACATTTCGAACATGAGCGCCACGAGCACCCAATTGAAGAGAGACCGCAATATCAATACCAGAACATCCGAACGAAGAACTTCTTCTGGGGAGATGGCGACAAGGTAGGGAACACAAACACTACGCAGCCCCTGATCTCTGGACGGGTTCGTGCTAATAATGGGAATAGACATTGTTCTGGAATGATAAAGTCAACTACCACAAGAAAGACGAGTAAAGATGGATTGACTGGTCTGGCAAGATCGATAAGATATGCAGTCTGGCGGTGCAGTGTCGAACTTGGTGTGTACCATAAATAGCGATTGACAGTTAAATTTATACATTGCCATCCAACTATGGCTTTGGGTCCCAATTTCTCGTGCGCTATGCTTTGGATCGATTGATTTCGGGGGTAGCCTCACAAGGTTTCTTTCGATCACAACCTCCGCATCAACGCATCAGCCAATCTGCGAGTCGGCTTTCCTCCCTGGCCATCCTACTTAGGCGTACTGATCATATTCCACCGTGCGACATCGATTCTACTCGAACATCCTTATTCCGGCCCATTCGAGCCGGCAATGCTGTCCTCGCGCTTCATGCTGTGACCCCTTTTAGTCTTGTTGGCGCTAGCAACCTGAAGCTTGCATCTAGGCCGCTTTCCTCCTTCATGCTCTTCATGGCCCCGTCATGCAGATGCACATACTCGGCGGCCTTTTCGTTTGCGGCTTTACCATCGCCTCTCAAGCGGCAGATCACGGCCTGCTTGGCGAGCATTTCCAGATGACCCTGAAGATCTTCGATTTTTCGGTACCCTGCCGCAAGATTTGGTGAGTCTCTAATCAAGCCACACGAAGCACCAAGAGTAGATTGGACGTACATTCCAAGGCATGCTCGAGGCATCTGTATGCTTTGGCTAAGCTTTTGCTCCATTCTCGAGATCTGGATTCTTGGGAATCAGCTGTACCAATACGCGCGTCAGCTTGCGCTGCGAACAGCTCGGCGCACAGCATCGCATCCCCTCCTTCCAGTGCCTATTATTTGTCAGCTCTTTCTGCCATTCCAGCGCAGAAGTCTAGTGCAGAGGCATACCTGGGGCGTAATCGCATCCAGCAGCTGTACCGTAGCTCCAAACTCTTTCAAGCTAGTGAGGATATTGCATAGAATGCCGACGGCCTCCCATGCTGCGGGAATAATTCTAGCCTTCAAGCTCGCGTTCGCTGCCCTCAATGCAATGCTGAATCCCATTTCTGGCTTTCCCGCTTTTGCGAAAAGCCGTGCCTTGCAGCTCAAAAGCCTGATGCGTTGATAAACGTCTGCGCCTTCCTCGTTAAGGCGCATTCCGAGGTCTTCGATTAACGTAAAAGCGGCAGGAAGCTTTTTCTGACGGATGAGATAGTCACATTCGAGTAATGCAAGTTCCAGGCCGAGTTCAGGGTCAAGCGGTGATGGCGATTTGAGTTGCGAGAGGAGATGAGAGGAAGCTACAAGGTTATTTCTGTTCGCGGGAGACCGGTGAGTATGCAATCTGAGTATGGGTCAGAGCAGGCAAGGAACGCACCTGTGCAACTGATGCTTCAGCTTCAACATTCCCGAATATGTAGTCAGATATTGGTGAAACTTTAGGGTACGGTGTACTTCTGGATTCGTCTTGTCAAGAATGTCCGTGGCTCTGGCATAGTCACCTGCTAAGTTGGCCTGCGCCCAATCCCGTCAGTATATCGCCATTTAGAAAACCACCATAGCTTACCCACCATATAAGCTAAACGACAAGCAGCTCGAAGAGTTTCCTCGATCGGAGAGTTCCCCCCGTGACACAAGTTCAAGGCATCGACTTGCTGTTTTGCGGACTCTGACAGGCCTGAAGATCGATCAGTATCTTGGTCCGAAGTGAGGATAGAGTTCTTTGGATGTACCCAGTCTACTCAAGACCGAGGATAGCATGAGCATTTGAGCTCCTGTGACGCCTGCCAAATTGTGATGAAGATTAAGATGCGAGGATTGGTATAGATGTTCCAGCGCTCGAGGAACGCTTTCGCCCTGTTGCATTTAGTCAGTGGTGAAGATAGCAAAATCGGAAGTTTGTGAGACTTGCGTTCGAAAGACCCAATTTTGTCTGACTGAGCAACGTCGAACTGAGAAGGCTCCACATCTTGGCTTCTCTCGCCTTTGACTCCAAGAACTCAAGTCCCTCTCGCTCTGAGCCAACGAAACCTTTGTAGCCTGCAGCTCTCATCTGAGTGGGGTAAGCCTTGCTCAAGTGATGAAGCCAGCTAAGGCTGAAATTCAGACAACTCATGTCTTGGTTTTCTCGGGCAGTCGCGATAGTCTCTTGCATTGCAGCGTATGCCTCACCAAAGCAGCCAAAGTCTGCTTGTAATACAGCCATATGGAGAAGGGCATACTGATAGTATGTTTTGTCCCGCGTAGACATAGTATAGTCAAAATAGCGGTGAAGATTGTCGAACGACGAAGTGTAATCTCCAGCCCGCCAAGCGTCAAAGAATCTGAGCATGGTCAGCGAGACTATCGAAAGTTCCAAGGTGAAGTCATACTTTACAAAGTGAGACAAGGCCGGGACAGAGATACCAGAGCCGACCATGGCCTGGAACTGCTCCTTCATCTCTTCTGGCACTCTGTTGCCGTACTCTGAGCCATGTCAGTGAAGTGAGATCAGTGTCACGGTGCTAGCATACTTTGAAGCTGTTCAATCTGATACTCGAGTAACCTCTCCACATCCTCAATGCTGGTGGCTGCCTCTAATATCGACGGCCCGTGGAGATGCCCATATGCCTTTGCATTGAGCGGACTGTCGTCGTTGAATCCCAACTGCTGCGTCAATGAGATAGACCGACGAGATACTTTACCATTGAGATGTTTCCTACGCCAGGCGGCCTCTGTCGGCGCTCTGTAGTTGATGAAATTTTCCCATAGCTTGATGGTGTCATCGAATTGAAGCCTGGTGAACTCTAGAGACGCACGTCGAACGAAAGTCCCAAGCGGTGAGGTACGAGTGATCGGTACGTCGCGCATATTAGGCCGATTGTCAAATTCATGATCAAATTGTCTTTGCACATCTTCTTCTGGAGTCGGCTCAAACACATCAGAGGGAAGGAATTTGAAGAAGTTGTAGAGATCATCAAGACATCTAAAGTCTTGCCACAATTTCTCTAAAAAAATATCCCATCCGGATCTGCCCGGCCAATTACTATTCCCGCAATCTTTGAGGACTTTCTCGAAATCACTTAGTTGAGGCGCGGCCCGGGCAGAACCAGCATTTGATGCGCCAGGAAGGACGTGAGAGATGATGAAAGACAAAAGGAGTCGAGTTGATTCTGGCGAAAATTCATCGAAGCCGGTGTGCGGGTTTCCCGCAGTAGAATAAAGCCAGATGAGTGCCAGGAGGCTCACCTTGGGTGGAGTGAGGTAACGGGACATTTTGAAATCCTCATCTAGAGACCCTCATCGAGAGACCCGCGTGGAGACAGTCATCTCACGTGCAATGTCAAGTTGTACTGAATCGAGTGCAAATAGGTGGAATGTTGTACTTGGTGAGAAGTTGGAAGGATTGACGCGTCTCAACGCGTCGGTCGTCGTGCAAGTCGCGCTGCAGCGACTTCCTAAATAAACATCAGCCAGCGCTTTGCGGAGCATCAGAGCGCCATATTTCACAATATCTGCATGTGGTAGGGATAAGCAGCTACATCTGGAAACCTAATGAATCTAAGGTAAGGCAGGATGAGATGAACGAGAAGAATGCAGAGGGAAAATGTCAGACCCCAAAAATAGCCTAAGAAGGGCTCAAGGGGACCCCCCCTTGCATAAATAGGTGGTCCCTCAGAAGTTGACAGGAAATTATACCAGCAGCTGACGCTTTAGCTAAGCATTTGCAAATCTATTAATTACATAATGACCTTTGGTCTGTGAATATATAGAGGCAGACATTAAGGTACTGTCTCGTCCCATTTCTTTCCCACCAATCTCTCATATGCTTCCCTGTATTTCATTGCTGTCTTCTCTGTGACAGCCTCCGGTATCTCTACACCGGCCTTTCCTTTCAGGCCATTCGCGGTCAACCAGTCTGCAGGAAATTAGCGCGGACATGGATACGCATTGCCATTCCCAGATAACTTACCGCGCAAATACTGCTTATCAAAGCTCGCCTGGCTTTTACCAGGTCTATAGTCATCTGCCGGCCAAAATCTACTGCTGTCCGGTGTAAGGACCTCGTCGACCAAGACAACGTCATCAGTCTCCTCGTCCACTCCGAACTCGAACTTGGTGTCCGCAATGATGATACCGCGCTCAATGGCGTAGTCATGCGCCTGAGTTCATAAGCCTCCGCAAGAGCAAGAGATTTCGGTATTGCAAACCTTGGTATATATTTCTAGGCTCAGTTCTTCGATCTTCTTTGCATACTTTGAGCCCACGAGTTCTACAGCCTGATCAGGGTGTATGTTCTCGTCCTTCTGTCCGGCCTCTGCCTGCGATTTTGTCAGTCGATACTCCAAATCAGGGAACACGCTCTTCACCTTTGTGCTGGGCGTCCATAAAGGTCGTGGAAATTTGACGCTTTCCTTCAATTTGGCTTCGCCTTCGCCATGAACTCGGATACCATGCACAGTTCCCGTCTTGCAGTACTCTGCCCATGCGCTTCCAGTGATGTAGCCTCGGACGATGGATTCAATGGGAAGGATCTTGAGACGGCGAACTTGCATGCTACGGGATCTCAATTGTTGGATCGTTTCCTTAGGAAGATCTTCCACCATACTTGGGGGAAGATCGAGGGAGATCATGTGTGTTTGGAGGGACGGGATGAGCGATGAGAGCACCGAGAACCAATGGGCGGACAGAAGATTTAAGAGAGCACCTCTGGAGGGCACACCCTATGTAAGAATACTTGATTAGCCATTTTGCCCAGCGCATAAGAAGGCGTCGACGCCGTGGAACGTGAATGTGACATGCCGCTGCTAAAGTCTAGGATAAGTAGTAACGCACATTCTTCAGTACGACATCGAAAGCGGATCTAGCAGATTGATTAGTATATTTTGAATTTCAAAATAGGCCATGAACCGTGGACAACTGCTTACATTCGGTCCGTGGCGACGAAGAGGAGCGTATTCTCATCGATCGCATAAATTTCGCGAACCTTACCACTCGCAACGAGCGGCAAACGCCCGTTGAGATCTGTCTTCACAACTGGCTGCTGCATTGTTGTATCGGAGAAAGGGATAGAAAATCGTTTGCTTTAAAATAAAGTTCAAGAAAGTTTGACAGGTAAATTTCGTAGGGCAGGCCAGCCGGGGCTCATATATATAGGTAGGTTGAGTCATTTGAAGGTGCACTATGTCTAGGTAGTCTCACTCAATGCAAGATTTACTTGTAGATGGTGTGGTTCTAGCAAACGACCTCGATATTCTAGGAATCACGCGTCGACCAGATGCGCGCGTCACATTAAAATCAGCGTCAAAACCCCGTCCCTGTGTTAAATATGTTATCATCACTTGCACAGCACCTACCAGTCACACCTATAGAAACATATTAGGTCCAGCATAGTTGTTATTACACATTTGCGCACTCTCACACCAGGTCTTTAAATGGGAAACCCCGCAACGCTAACAAAGGAGGCAGTTTCTGAATGGATGCGTTGAGCGCTGGGTGATTTCTACAGATTTACATCCAATACATTCTAGAGTGTAATCAGGTGTATATATGAGCGGTGTCAGCGGACTCATGTTCTATCTACCCGTGGTATCATCCTGTCAACGCCTTTTGTAACCTTCATCAACGCCGCCAAGGAAAGAGATATTCAGGACATGTTCTATCCTCATCTTAAACTTCCGATGTCGTACCAAGCAGCTTTATAACGCCCTCATATACACCAAACATTATGGCAGCGCTCGGCACAACCCTCATCATATGTGGAACCAGGCCTCCGTACAACCCTACCATCCCCTCTTCTTTCGCGACAAGCTTAAAGCACTGGACCAGGCCGGTATATTTGAGCCGTCCACCTTCCAATGGCGCTTGTCGTAATCGCGTTCTAGCAACTTCATGCGGATACGTGACGATGGCAGCACAAAATTTGGCCATGCCTGCAGCACCGAGCTTGCCCGCCCAGGAGACCGTCTCATCCCAGCCCGTCGTTGGCCGTCCAGATAAGGCGATGCGCTCGTCGCGCTTCCGTAGATACATCTTCCCCTGCTCGTAAAGAACCCATTGTAACGTGCTCTCCGTAATGCCAAGATAGCTCGCGCTGAGGCCGCGGTACAGGCCCCGGATCCCTTCATTGCGCATCGTCTGAATGGCGCAGTCCAGCGCGTTCTTGTATTTTCTGGCCTGAACTGAGCCTGCCCGTTCCGCATGTGATTTGTCGAGCTGCAGCCGCGTCTTCACCAACCAAATGGGGTTCGTAACGGTACCTGTGATGATGCCAGACGTTGCCGCTGCACAGAGATGCACCCAAGCGGATTCTCGTCCATGATTGAAGTGTTTGCTAATGATCTTCTTTCCGTTGCCATAAGTGTAGAATTTTACTGCCTGTGCCGGTATGACTGCGACGAGGTTGGGACCAAGACCTTTGAATAGCGCGCGCCAGCCTTCTTGGCGGGGAATCGCAAAAAGAATCTGAAATGTTTCCGTGACATGGAGGACTCCACTACGAGCAGCGGAAAGTTGCGAGAGTGGAGGAATGCCTCGAGCGGCACGAGAGGCGGCCAGTTGGGCTTGGTAGAAATCGGATTGAAGACGCGTTCTCAGAACATCGAGAGGGCACGTAACAATGGACGCTGTCATTCCAGCAAGTCTGCGATCAAATTTAGTCACGGCGTCGAATGTGAATCCCCAGTGAGCCAAACCCGCCTGCGATGAAATGCGCCCATGATTTGCCAAGAGGCGATGCGACTGCTGTTACCGGAGCTCCATTTTGTCGCTTCCCTGTGAGGACAGGTACTGTCTCCCCCGGCTGTGGTACTGCTGTGTGGATGGCGTTGGAGGCTCTATTAGGGAGTCGCTGATCTCCAGAAACCGTAGGGCTGCTCATGTACAATGACGAAACGCGATTTGACTCGTAGGAACTGGCGAGGGACGCTTGGATGAGGACGGCGACAGAGTGTCGAATGAGAAGAATGAAAATTAATTCGTTGAAAAGTAAAGCCTGTGAAGTTGATTCCTATGTCGCGTCTTGAAAGACTGCGTCAGATCCTTCGAACGAGTTGTAAGGCAGGGGATTTTAAAAAAGGTGCGGCAAAGCTTCCCTGAATGGATCATCGGCGTTGCAATAACATCATCGAGTTGTACCTCATCTACCTACGTCAACCATGAGAAAAAGAATGTTCCTATCCTTTCCTTACTACAGACCCTGAGTAGAATCTCGATCAAGGCTCAGTCATGAGGCCTTCAGCGCAGCTTTTCGCTAAAGGCTTCGTGCGGCGAAGTCTCGATGAATTCAAACGACTCTCAGGAATAGGTGAGTATACAATGACACCAGACTCTGCATAGCCGATTAATTATTGACACTATCTCATCAAAGCATTGAGGTTTGAGGCCATTGACACTCCCACGACACCCAGATATCTCGCCGATTTCAATGATCCCGAATCTATCTCTCTTTGCAAAGCCATGTCCGATGCCGACATAGGCGGCTTTTCCTCCTCAAACCTTGACTACCATCCCCCAACTGCGAGTGAGCCCGGCCACGCCCGATTTCATGGAAACATCTCAACAGAGCTGCCCCCAAATCGACCACAGGTTCAGCGCACTGGCTATGCAGGTTGGCGAACGCGAGACATGCGTCCCACCATCTTTGGGAGATCGGTGTGGGACATAGACCCATATACGTACTGCGCATTGCGCATTAAGAGCGATGGTCGTAATTACTTTGTGAATCTCCAAACCGAGTCGGTGGTGCCAACCGATTTGCACCAACACCGTCTTCACGCGCGGAAGCCGGGAGAGTGGGAGACTGTGCTTATCAATTGGAATGAATTTGTGCGCACAAATCATGGCTTCGTGGTAGAACCGCAGTCGGAGTTGATGAGGCAGAGGGTGAAGAGCGTGGGAATCAGCTTGACCGACAGGATTCCTGGACCATTCGAGTTAAGTATCGCCCGGATATGGGCCACTAATGGCTTGACGGAGGAAGATAAAAAAGAATTTGGAGATGAGGATGGCTTAGACTTTGGTCAGGTGGGAGAATCAAAATCTCCAGAAAGCACGCCGAGATACGAGAAGAATTTGTAAATGTGTAAGCCATGCATTGCATTGCAGGAGTACTGGCGCGAAACAAGTTATTAGACCTCGACCTTACCGGGGGTCATGGAGGAGAAAGCTGGCATCATGTCCCGAAGGGAATCATACGCACAGATCTTACCTACGGACACACGGACAGCGTGAGCTTCGCACATTGATGTTTTTGATTCACATTAAGCGACACACAGAGAGAAAAACTCGTTTGGCATGTGGGAGAATTGCTCCATTCGTAGAGTAGTCTTGTTATTGACAGACTTAACGCCATGGTGTATGAAACAGTTGAAACCAGGTTCCACTAATTGACTGCTTCGTAAATCCGTCGGGATAAAGCTAAAGGCAGGTCGTCTACTCTTCTTCTTCCTCCTCATCACCTCCCTCTTCCTTCTTCTCGGCAGCCTTGGCCTTCTTTCTCCTGACACGACCCGGACGTCCACCACCGAAGGGTGAAGTGAGCGCAAAGTCAATATGCTTCTGAGAGTCGAGACGGACAATGAAGGAAGGAACGTTGACAATCTGCTTGCCGACACTGCATATGCTGTAAGCGAGACACACCATAAATATATCATGGGTCGGATCATGCCGTACCGGATATGCCTCTGTCTAATCAAAACACGTGCATGGTGGATTGACTTTGCAAGACCGAGTTTGTAGACGCAAGTCTGCAGACGACGTTCCAAGAAGTCCTCGAGCTTCAGGGCCAAGACATAATCGAGCTTCATGCGGGATTCATCAAGCACACCGACACGGACGAGACGCCGAATGAGGGCATTGCCTTCAAACAAACGTTTGGGATCCTTTTCGTCAAGGGTGAGAAGTTGACTGACGTGAAATTATGTCAGTAAGTCTTTCATTTCAATTGCAAAGCTTTGGAGCAGGTGAAGACGGTGCTTGGGTTTGCATACCGGGCGGCACGTCGAATCTTAGATAGCGTCAAGGCTACTCGCCAGACCTCGCGCTTATTGCGGAGTCCATATTCACCAACGAGCTTCAATTCGGAGTCACTATTCGTGGATTAATGAAGACGCTCAACGACATAAGCAGAGACAAGCTCATGCTCAGTGGCCGGGAGATACTGACAGACGAGCAGACTCGAATGCTATCGTCAAGGTCAGCAAGATTTGACCGTAGTCTGGAGACGGATTGGGTTCACTTACGGCGACGGGGAGTCTTGTACGTCTTGCTGTATGGTCTTTGAACCATGATTGCGATTGTCTACGTTTTGCAGGAAGGGTGTTGCTGGCGTGAAGGCTTTCGTGGTGGTGCGTGGAGCGCCTGCAGATGACCGTTTCTCTGAGTGGCCGGTTAAGCGAGCCCACTTCGGCCATTTCGGAACAAAATATTGCCGGAGACTTTCGCTTCAACCACATTGAAGTGGGTGCACTACAAAGCAACGTCAGGTTTGCGAAAGACGACCCAACACTCCTGAGGTAAGTCAAAACAAAAGTCAGATGATAACTGAAATTTTAACTCACGGTTGATCTGTAGGCTCTTGATTCAAGATGAGTATGTCATTTTACCTGGCTGCGCGTCAGCTATTGGACACTGGTTGATTATCTCAAATAGCAAAGGGAACTTCAAGCTTTGGCAAGCGCCACAATAAATCACATACCCTCTGCAGACGCTGTGGTCAGTAAATTTGGAGCGAATTCTGGAAATGCGAAGACTGATGAGATCAGGTCGTCGTTCCCTTCACATTCAGAAGAAAACTTGCGCCTCATGTGGATATCCAGCCGCTAAGATCCGCCAATGTACGCCAAATTTTACCTCGAATACCGTATTGGATGTCCTGCTGATATCTTCGCGCAGATAATTGGGGCGAGAAAGCGAAGAGGAGAAAGACAACAGGCACTGGAAGGATGAGGTCACTAAAGAGCATACCACGGCGCTTCAAGAACGGATTCCAAATTGGCACACCAAAGGGCGCGAGGGGTCCAGCTAATCAGGCCGCATGAGAGTCGATTGGTGAAGAACGAGCATGATGTGTAAGGGGTTGGACCTCCCCTATAGCAATTTGACTGGGCTGGCGCGGGAAACTCTTTTCATGCATGCAACAGGAATGGGCCGATTCCAAGCTTTCAATGCTCATTTGACACTTTGCCCCTTCCATGAAGGCCGTGACCGTTCATGGCATATCAAGCTTGATACAGAAGTATCGATAATGCGCGTAACGGGATATATGGAGAACTCGGGGTATACGATATGCTCTCGATAGCTAAAAGACTCGTGACCGATAATATGCCATTGAACTTCCTTTTGACAGTATCAATGTTGAAGACAGCTAGCCCCACCCAAGCGCCTCGCTAAGAACACGAAATAGTTCGCACTTCCCTCAATGCACCAGCTCGTCTTTGCCGAGCATTTTGGCCATAGGATCATCAGCAGCCACTCTCTTTTTCCTGTAATCCTCCATCTCTTCTTCTGTCACGCCACCAATCATCTCATCCACTGTCCGCTTTGTTCGTTTGTGCCTCGCTTCGTCATCGGCCCTCTGCTTGTCGTCTTTTTCGGTGGCATTAGGAACATGCTTTTCATGATCCTCGTCTTCTTTCCAGGCCAGAGGCTTAGGAACCTCTTCTGGCGGGAGGTCTTCAGCGGTTTGTAGTCGGTCGGACTCCTCAAATGCAAGCTTGCCTTCCTCTCCAGTGCAATAGCTGTTCTTCGAAGTCGAATGACAGCATGCATAGCCCCATTGGAAGTCACTCCACCAACTGCCCCAGACAGAAGTGTGATTATTGATGAACACGTCCTCAGCATACTTACTCTTTGCCTTCTTCGCCGGTTCCCCTTTGATGATTTTCCCCCGGTCATCATACTCAACGTATCGTTCCGTTTCTGCTATCTCGGGACGCTTCTGCTGGAAATGATCTTGCCCGCCGTACTTGGCTAAGAGCGCCTTCTTCTGTTCTCCCTTCGTCTTTTGCTTCTCTTCAAGCTGTTTCTTCCTGGTAAATTCACCGGAAGTGGGCATTGCTTGCAGATGTAACGCCTTGTCTCCATCACGTTCTTGAGTCTCCCAAGCGTAGCGCTGTGCCTTGTCAAATTCTGCAGCGTCTCCAGAAGCACGCATGAAGCCTTCCTCTGCCACCAAGGCGGCTGCGTTGTCTGCAGTGGCCCCACTATCCACCATGCTCCGTGTTTTTGGGTCATACTTTGCAGAGTCGAGGTCGAGATTAAGTAGGTACTTTGCGGTGTCTTCTCGGATTCGCAGATTTCGTGTCGAGGTTGCTTGCTGCCTTCCCATATCGGTTTCCGCTTCGTACCGGTCACCTTCGTCCTTATCCTCTTCGCCCTCCACATCCCTCGTCTGCGCTTCTGTTTCTCCATTCGAGTCTTTCGATATCTTTTTCATCTCTTCCAGTTGATTGTATTCTTCCACCACGGCGCTATACTCTCCAGCATCGTAACCATTCCAGCGGTCTCTCTTTGCATCCCAGCCCAATTGCACGTCTTGTACTGCTTCGTCGGCTTGAATGTCTCTGCCTGTCCACTTAGCACCTGCTTTCCGCGGACGACTCAGGCATTCTTTAGTTTTGTGCGTCATGGCGCCGCAGTTCTCGCAGGCGCCTTTCCGGAACTTGGTAGCGGCAGGGCCGAGCTTACGTCCGCGATCGTACCACTTTGAATCAGAGGCAGCATCTTTTCGCTGGAGACGCTGATGCTCCAAATAGTCATCGTCATTTTGGAGATCGTCGACATAAAAAGGTTTCTTGGAGATAAAGGAAGGAATATATTCGTTCCGTTCGTTATTCTTGACTGGCTCAGTGGCGTTCTTGCTTGAGGAAGCCATGATGAATGAAAGGGCGATAGATGACACGGACCGGTGTAGAGGGAAGTACAAGATCGTGAATCTCCTGTAAAAGCGACAAAGATTAAGTCACGGTTAAATCGGCGCTAGCAGGTGTGTGGCATGACCCGCATAACCTTGTTTAAGGTACCGTACCTTGTCCCACATAAGTCAGATGAGGGGTTTGCTGGCCAGGGGGAGAACCTGACCACCTTTCCCCATACAAATTGTATGAGATCCTTCAAAATAACACCCTGGTCTCTAGCCTCAACCACAATATAGATTTGAATAAAAATAATACCAATTTGTAGAGAAAATTTCAAACTACAAGATAAATATAAAAAAAATTCGAAAATTCCAAAAGTAGATTTTTAATTTATTTTTTTTCAAAAATCCCTCTTTTTTTATACTAATTTGTTTTCAAAATTTTGTTAAGAAAAGTATTAAAAATTGAATTTTTTATTGAACTTTAATAAAAAAATATATATCAAATTTTTTGATTTTTCAAAAATTAGTTCTATAAAATTTATAGTTCTTAAGATATTAAAAATTTATCAAAAAATCAGGGTCCAAAATCGATTTTTTTGAATAACTTTTTATATAATTAGAATTTTTAACTTTTTTTTGAAATACTATAAAATTTTCAACAACTATTTAATAGACTTTTAAAAAGTATTTCAAAAAATATTTTATTCAATTTTTTATGAATTTTTGAAATTTATTTTTTAATTTTTCAATTTTTTTTTTTAAAATTTAATATTTATTTATATAAAATGATGACGAAAAATTTAAATAAGCCAAATTATAGCTCTAGTTTTTCTCTACAAAATGGTATTATTTTCAATCAAATTTATTTGCTAGATGTGGTTGAAAAGGAGGGTAGAAGTAAGAGGGTCAAATTGGCCAGAATCTACCCCTGGCCAGCAAACCCCTCATCTGACTTATGGTTATTTTTGGAATATCTTTTGTTTATGCTCTAACCTAACTCTCTGGCCTACGTGATCCCATACTGAGGTGTGCTCAGCTTCGGCTTCAAGGTCTGCTCACCCATCTCACCAGAGATCCTCAACTTTTAACGAGGTGCCCGGAAAGGCCCCCTTTGCCGGCCAGTGGGTCCAAATCTGTTCTCACTATACGCTTATTCCTAGATAGTTGTCATCCGGGTCTGCCCGTCCTCGTGCATAAGACCTTTTTTTGCGTCTTGCTTTAGCGTGCTTTACGCTGTTCTCTAGAGGACATTTTGTATAGGGCTTTGTACTTTACAAATAGCCGTCTCTCTTCTTTTTATTCTTCTCTTTCTTCTCTTTCCTTTTCTCTTTTCTCTTCTCTTTTCTATCTTTACATATGTAAACCGAATAGGCTTCATCGCGCGCACAAAATTATAGTAGTTTAGCGGAAAATCGTCAAGGAATGGTGGGCATCCTTGTATCCTGTACGGAGAAGAACACCTTTACTCCGTGCTTACGCAAATTCAAGACCATACCAAATTTGTTCCGTGGAACCCGAAGCTGCCGCCCTGCTTACATGCGCAACTTGACGGAGACCGCTACATTTCAGCCTTCTCGTTGGATGCCTATCCTAAGATGCCACGACTGAGGGTAGTGGGGACTGGTGCGTCTGATTCACGTAAATGTGAGAAAAGTGCTTTCCCACGCTAAACTAGTTTTATATATTGAGATCACGCTTATCTGAAGAATAGGTATCTAACGTTCGCAACGCTCACGGCATTAGGAAACTTTTTATCCCACTTACCGTCATATTCAATCAATGTATTCATACGACATTCAATAATCATGCTCTGCAATGGGACAGGGACCGCTTTGCAGGAGGCATCATCCTTGAGTTTTGACGCTGGACGTTCGTTCGGGGCTACTGGCACGAATCGAATTTGTCGAATAGCAATTGCCCTGGCCTGCAGCTTAAACCTGATACAGCACCCTTCGGGAACCACTTTCAAATCCCAATTGGCCGCCTAGTACTATGGCTTAAACCACAGGAGCGGGATCCGTAGGAGCGGGATTGGTGGGAGTTGGGCTTGTAAAAATTAGGCTGAACGGTGTCCCAAGCTCCTCAAGATCCATTCGCACGCCACCGGTCTTGATGATCGTCTGCATTCAACATATTCTCGAGAGCACCGCTAATCAGAGTCGATTGAGATGTGACTCATGCATTTGCCCGGCATGCTGCAATATTAGTTGTCTTTCCCACATGTGATACTGAATGAGGACTATAAATACGGCGTGCGCTTCCTCTTCATCTACTATTAACCACAAAGTTGAGCTATTTTCTGATATCATTATCTCGAACATTGAAAAGCTAAGATAAATACTCTTACTATATTTCATATGGCTTCCATTATTCCTGAGAAACAAACGAAGTGCATGCACTGCCAGATCGACGTTTCAAAAACACAGCCCACTTGCCCTGGCTGCGATGGTCCTACACAAGGGGCTTGCAAGCATCCCGATTGCAACAAATACCGGCCGGTCAAGCATGAATACAGGCCCCAGGAATGGGACTACAAAATGTACGCGCACTGCCCAACCAGTGAGGGATAAGCCTAATGATTGAGAGTTCTCAATAAGTAGAGCGTTATTCCGTACGAATAAGCTACGCTTGGGGGGCAGATACAGGCAGGGGACATTTCCACTCGCTTCTAGTCGCTAGCAGATGAAATATAGTCTATTGCTATAGCCTCTCGTAGTGAATAGATGAAATGGTGATATGGTGCCATGCGCGCCTTGTCTGAAGAACAATCATTGAGACACTAGAGTAATCTTTATCCTGTGGCATTCTGAAGCCCGTAACAAATCCGCTAAAGCGCCCCAGTAGTTGTGACGTCCAGACCATCAAGTTGTCCTATTAGTTGGTCGGTCAACGCATTCTCTCTCGCTTGCATCTCGAAATCCTTGACTTCATCCCAACGACGTCGCCATAGCGGAAGTTCAAATTCGGGTGGGAAGCACCCGCAGAATTTCCAGTCGATAATCGCAGTAATGTCAAAAGTCTCTTTACTAATAAGAACGTTGTGTTGGCCGAGATCGTTGTGACAAAGTACGAGCGGTAACTCAACACGCTTACGCAACCAGCATCGATTGCTCCGATCTGATAGACGACTTGGTGGAATAAAGGGAGGGTTTCATCCAGGCTACCTAGGACGAACCCATGCAGTTTGCGAAGCTGAGGGAGAACGTTTTCCCTCAATTGCGCCTCGACACGCGCATTCGCAATGGCGGCGTTAGAGTCGGGTATAGAGTCAAGTGGAACACCAGAAGCGCGTTCTGTCTGAAAGTGTAGAAGCCCATCCTGTTCAGAAAGGTCTAGAAATTTAGGAACAGGTATTGTTGTCTTTGATGCAATGAACAGAAGTGTAGCAGCCTCATTTCTTCAATCGTGCACGTGATATTTTAGGAAGGATTGGTTCTTGGGTTCGAACTGATCGGGGACGTTCGTCATCGTGCAGCTCCCTCTTTGTGAACGTCGAGGCTGTGAGGGTATAGCCGCGTTCATGGCTTTTCCATTGGTCGATGTCGCTTTCCATTCCGCGCATCTACCAAACCCTCGGCCGTAGATGACAGAGAGAACAGCTAGAAAGCATGACAATACGTTCCTCGTCGTGGGTGAGCATAGGTCGTATAACGATAGACGACGCGGACCGGTGTGGAGGGAAGTACGGAGTAAAAGGTAGTGAATCTCCTAATGACTTTCTACATGCACAGGGCAAGATAACGCGAAACACGTCTCAAACTTTTACTCCGCAAGTTCAAACTCCCAAAGATAAAAACTCGTAAAGGCGAACGCTCGATAGAAATAAGTTATCAGAACACTTTTGTAATAGGTAGGCGTTGGTGCTTTTCCGCTACACTTTGATAACCTTGATTTTTGTCCAAGGTCTCAGTCTGCTATCACAGTACGTCTCACATCCCAATTTCAATCTAAGGTTGACTGCTAAAATAACATTTCCGGACGTGCGATGATGACTAGTCACGTTTTCGATGCTTCGCAACCCAGAGTCAACGAACGGATGGCTGGGGTCCCAATTTGGCCTCGAGCTTGCGAACGCTCGCGTCAACAATAGGCCGGTTTGCGCCGCGCTACGTCCGAAGGTTCACGATGCTGGAAATGATGACGAAAATAGAGATTATCCTGAACGCAGAGGAGACACACCACCAGAGACACCATAAAGATGGGAAGGAAATGGAGATTGATAGAATGAAAGGGACTACCATTTTCGTCAGAGTACAACCCCAAAACATCATTTAGAGACATCGGTATCTGGATCTTCGCTCTTAAGATGTGAAAGTAGATCAGCCCGTAACAAACCCTGCTCATACTTGCCGCCCCATGTGTAGTATAAACTATAATTCCGGATCTGTTCAATTCCTGAATACCTTTGAATAAATTGCCTTGTTGCTAAATA
Source organism: Astrothelium subdiscretum (assembly GCA_021030935.1). NCBI lineage: Eukaryota > Fungi > Ascomycota > Dothideomycetes > Trypetheliales > Trypetheliaceae > Astrothelium > Astrothelium subdiscretum. The sequence continues at coordinate 2,559 of JAGFMW010000085.1, read as the reverse complement.
GTAGTAATAAGTATAAGGATAGAGGATAGCTTACAAGTTTCCCGTACGTTCAGAGCTCGCTAGATATACATGGTGGGGGATTTCGAGAACTTTGTCTTTTGAATGCTCACTTTACAACATTAAAGTCGTATAGGAACCATACGTTCGCAGCATTTCGAGAATCGAAACCCGGTAAACGGTGTCTGAAATCATAGCACTCAGTGCTTAGGGCTGGAACGGGAAGCACGGCCGAAGCACTGTTTACAGAAAATTTCGCCAAGCGTTCTGATATGGCTGAGAGGATTACCGGGAATGTTCGTCACGCAAGCTCGTATGCAAACTCGAAACGGCTGTGCGTCCATAATGTGAAGGTACAGGTGGTGGTCAGCTTCTGGGACCTTCCAGGACTTTACTACCTACCTAGGTAGGTAGGTAGGTAGGTGGATGGGATCATCTCACGTGAACGTCAAGGTTTTGGAGACATGAAGGGCTCAGCCAATGCCTCTATGCCAATTTATAGACGAGTGGTATGGTAGATATTGACGATGTTAAGACAGGAGCCAGCGAGTGGATAGGTATATAATGCCTGGTCAGGTGGAAGCCAAGCGCCGCCTTCAAAACTATTCCGTCGCGACTGTGCTCAAATTGCCGCCAGGGACGGTTGACCATTACCGCCAGGGACGGTTGACTACTAACGACGGTTGACCATAGCCGCCAAAGGCTCAATGCCCCACTTTCGCCAAAACTGAATTTTGTACTCCCCATCAAAATTTACTAGCAAGCTACAAATTCGCATTTCTACGCAGCGTAAAGTCAACAATTCACGGTTATTTCTATTCTAAGTAAAAATAAAGCTATTTATATATCAATTTTAGTAATTTACTAATAATTTGATAAAGATCTTATTGACGCACTTGAATCAAAGCCATATCTTTTTGTTACTCTACTCTCAACCAAATTCAAAACAAAATAATAGCTTATTATTTAAATAATACTATTATAACTAATATAATTAAATAGTTGCTAGCAAAAAAAAACCTTACTATTGCTAAAACTACTTTTAATCGAAAATATAAAAAATAGAATCTATTAAAAATCAAACACTTTTAATTTAATTAATTGCAACTTTATAGGCAAATAACTATTATATTTTTTGATTTAAATTAGTTAAATAACAAGATTTTATTTGCTTTGAAAAAGCAAAACCAATTAATCTTAAGAAAAAATCTACAACGTTTTCGAGCTATTTAGAGCCTACACCGCCAAATTTATAATAAAAACACACTAACAAAAAATAAACAAATCGAATATATTATTAAAGAGAAATTATTTAAAAATTATATTAAGAATCTAGACCGATATATATTTTAAACATATATTAATACTATACTAGAAACTTATATATCACAATATTATTTATAAAATACAATTAAGCAAATCTATCTAGTAGAATTTTGCCAACGTTAAAAAAATCGAGGCCAAATATATATATTATTTACAATTAAAAAATCAAATTGTATTTAATTAATTAATACTTACTACAAATTGCAACACTATAAGATTGAGATATATACTATTGTAAACGTCTACTCGCATTACGTTATCTAGATCTATATTAAAGTAAACGCATTTACTTAAATAAATATTTGTAAATAATATATTAAAACTATTGTAACGGGGTGGCAAGAACTTGCTTATTAGAGTATAGTGTTGCTAGTAAAAAAGCTTTACTATTAGGTGGCTATAGTGGCAACCTAAGCTTTTATTTTATTATTTTTTTTTATCTTGTATTGTTAGGTTGTGTATTCTACTAAACGGCAACGCGAATAAATAGTATAGATTTTATTCTACTTTTTATTTTTTTATTTATTTAGTTATAAATAATATTAAATTAATTAAGTTCTATTTATTTGCCCAAATATCTATATACGCGTTATTGTTTTATTTTACCACTATTTTTTAAAACGCATCAAAAATCTATAAAAGTTTTATCTTTAAACCGCACTTTTTTTTTATATTTAATAAATAGCAAAAAACTTGATATTATTAGTTTTATTATAAAAAAATAATAATTATATTAAATAGATAATATTAATACAATAACTATTAGTAGAAACTTTATTAGAAATTAAAAATTAAAAATCAAAAACTAAATAGTAATAAAAAAAATAAAAAAATTATTATTGCGGCAAAAAAACTAAAATATTTGAAAAATCTAGAAAAAAACTAAATTAACAAAATAGAAATTATTAACAAAACAAACAAATTAGTAGATAATATTATTTTACAATTTTATTTGTTAAATATTAGTAATTGTTTCAAAAAAAATTATAATACTTATTACGAGTCAACACTATAATTTTGATATACATATATATTATATATAACAACAATAAAATTATAACATTGGCAAAAATCAAAATTAGAAATAAAACAATTTATTAAATTAGAATTACAATAATTTTCAAAACTACTATTAAAAACCACGCTAATATCTATTTATAAAATATAAAAAAATTATATTAAATAATACTAGCAAGATATTTTAGCAAAAAATAGTATTATTATTTACATTTATAT